>BLSH010040907.1:739380-753440 GCA_018402905.1 Glandirana rugosa
GTTGGGCGAAACAAAAAGGGGAGGAACAACACCTCGGATCACTATAGTAGTGTTAAGGGACGAGACATAAACTTCGGCTCACATGGAATAACATCCGTCGAACGAAATTAAGACTTAACAAATTTACAAATTCAACTCTCGTAATCCGTAATAAAATAACGGAACTCCATGTCACGACGTAAGTAACATTTATAGATACCTTCGATAACCTCCTCTCCGCTACTTCATTTTACACTTAACTCTGTGTCTCCTAATGTGACCGACCTAGTATACAACGTTGGGGTGTACGTTAAAAAGTGTCACCACGAAACCTTCTCTATAGGAATTCTTAATAAACTTCATCTTTTCCACTATCTGTAGTAATATGTTGGTTAATTTGATACATTTCCTTCAGTAGATATTCCACAATATGTACATAAACTTCATGGGTGCCAATAATGGTGAGCAGGACTGTATGGTGAAACCTTTTCTACTTCAAATAATTCTTAAGGATATCTCTTCCAAAGCACCACTGTGAAAAATTGCATGTGGGGTTGCAACATATGATCCAGCCAGTGTAATCCTCTGTGTCTCAATTCACATTTTACTTCATCGCCTCTCCTCCAATAGCTTCCATAGATATTTACAATGAATGCAGCACTGTACCTCAAGGCAATAAAATAATGCCTAATGCTCTCAACTTAAACATTTAAACAATTCAGAATTAAAGCAAGCTGCCTACAATAAGGTACACTCGGCTTCAAATACAGAGCAGGGAATTGTGATGATATCACTAGGCTCCACAACAAGGAGGGGAAAAACAAAGCGGGTTGGGGGGGGGGGGTGGATTGATGGGATAGATTAAATGGGGATCAGAAACTGAAAGGTTGGAATAAAGGGGAAGTCCAGTATGAAAGCGGGTGCTGGGGGGGTACTGCCTGTTCCCCACTGCTATCCTCCCAATTGTGGAAACTATAGTGGTTTTTACCTTCCTCTGGAAAAAAACTGTAGGTTTGGGGTTCTGTGGATGCAAGTTTTATAATTAATTTTTGGGTTAAAGTAGAACTAAAGGCAAAACTGTTCTCTTT
Source organism: Glandirana rugosa (assembly GCA_018402905.1). Taxonomy (NCBI): domain Eukaryota; kingdom Metazoa; phylum Chordata; class Amphibia; order Anura; family Ranidae; genus Glandirana; species Glandirana rugosa. Next base: position 740,448 of record BLSH010040907.1, read on the forward strand.
TTTTTCATTTTGGAGTAAGGGAGGGTTATAACCCGTCAGATTTTTTTTTCTTTTTGCCATCTGTGTCCCGCTGGAGAGGTTTGCTTTCACTTCCTGTCTCAGGAAGTAAAAGGAAATCCCTTCAGTGTCTGGGAATTTTTTACTTTCGTTAATAACAGTAAACAGGACAAATAGGTGAATCTCCCTAAATGGGACACAGACGGGAATAAAAAACCTCACCACCTCATCCAAAACTAAAAAAAAAAAATTAAAAAAAAAAAAATAAAAAAGTTTTGCCTTTAGTTGTACTTTAAAGTGGATGTAAACCCTCACATATACCCAATGAAGTGAGCAGCCTCAGATGATACACAGGGATTAAACAAATCTTCCTACATAAGTTTTACATGTGTATTTGCTGTCTTCATCTTGCTATATTCTTTAGAATTCTTACATCGTGTAAGAATTTTCACTTCCTCATTCTGCACTGTTAGAGAAGGCTTGGATTACACTGGGAGCAGCTGATTGTAGGAAAGGCACACACCCCCTCCACATTGATAGAAGAATGAAAATGCTTTCAAAGCTCTGCTCTGAGACAACAGACGGACTGCTAATCTATTTATAGCAACCCCCGACACACACCTATCTTCCATCTGGAGAACATGTGAGAACTTATCAGGCTGATAACAGAGCTATGGGGAAAAGAGACCGCTAGGGACATAGTTCTTTGAAGAGAGATAAGAAAACACTACAGATATCTGTGCTCAGCTCAAATTTTATGAATTGGGTTTACATCCACTTTAAGCTCAATGGACATGTGTCATGTTTTATCCTAAATATGTACCTATGAAAAAATATGACTTTGTCTTTTTCTGTGCCCTAGGCCCTCAGCAAAGCCAAATACTCATACAGCATTCTGAACAATCCAAACCCAAGTGACTATGTACTGCTTGAGGAAGTGACAAAAGAAACCTCCAACAAAAAATCATCGACTCCCAAAACAGCTCAGAGGGTCCTCTTGGACCAAGAGTGTGTTTACCAGGCACAAAGCAAATGGAAGGGAGCTGGGAAATTCATTCTGAAATTAAAGGAGCAGGTTCAGGTATAGTAATCAGCTGCTAGGATTGAGCATGACACTTTGTGGAAGTATGCGTACAAGAGACATCCTCTCCAGAGGCTTTAGCTGAAGCTTACTGGAATTTTAACACCTCCTTACATTTCACAGAGGATGTCTGTATCATTTCCGGTAGGTCATCTTTTACAGGATTATATGTCTGCTCTGCAGTCTAGTACATTTCACATGCAACCTGCCAGACACCTGCTTTGCCTTGTCACAACCTTGTGTGTGTTATTTGAAGATAGTATTACTGTGTCAAATATAACTCTGTGAAGGTTGAATTGTGAACTGGTGTCCCCGGAATACCAAAATAACATGATGACTTCACAGTATGGTTACTTTATTTTTTCTTTCCCATTTTTAATTTTGACCAGCCCCAAATAGGAAGAACCACATATTGAAATATTTGAACCTTTTTGTAAATAGATCATCTTTTCTGAAATACACATTATGTTGCATACCCGCTGGAGCGGAGACACAGTAATTACAATAACTGAGAGTCTAACATACTGTTTCTTTGCAGGCAGCACGAGATGACAAGAAAAAAGGCATATCAATTGCTAGTGAATTGAAGAAACTAGCAAAGTCAAGCCGGCAGTCTCGGAACTTCACACTGTCACCTCAGATCGTGTCACCAGAAGGTACCCAGAATAAAGATGAAAAACCTGCATGCAGTTTGTCCTTCAATGACTTCAGTGAATAACAACTATATATGTGTGCATCATATTCCTTGCAGGTATGGGTGTTTTATCTGTTCCTTTTCTGATTCCTTCTCTCCAGTTTGAATTTGTTACTTATTAATTTGACTGTACAGATGAGCTACTAACTATGGTGTCAGTTCACTTAAATGTAACAAATAGCACTTTGACCCAATTTGTGAAATGTTTCAATTGAAAATTACATTTCTTCCTTGTTCATTAACCACTTCAATACCAGGCATTTAGAACACTTCCCACCCAGACCAATTTTCAGCTTTCAGTGCTGTTGCGCTTTGAATGACAATTGCACAGTCGTGCTACGTTGTACTCAAACAATTTTTTTTTATCATTTTGTTCCCACAAATAGAGCTTTCTTTTGGTGGTATTTGATCACCCCTGCAGGTTTAATTTTAGGTGCTACAAATAAAAAAAGACCGAAAATTTTTGGAAAAAAAAAAAAAAGCGTTTCTGCCACAACTTTGTACAAGTAAATTTTCCCCTTCACTGATGGGCACTGATGAGGCAGTACAGATTGGCACTGATGAGGTGGCACTGATAAGTTTGCACTGATGATGGTGCACATATATGCAGCACTAACGGGCACTGATAGGCGACACTGATAAGCAACACTGTAGGGCACTGATACGTGGCACTGATATACAGCACTGATGGACACTCATAAGCGGCACAGGTGGTCACTGATAGGTGGCACTGGTGCATATAGCACTGTTAGGGATGGCACTGGCAGGCATCATATATGGGCACAGTGCCATCCCTACAGTACACTGTATTGCCCTTACCTAGTGGTGGCTCCCTGGTGGTCCTGGGCGGCCTCCTTATGCTGTCCTTAGGGGGGCTCCCTGGTGGTCCAGTGGGGCGATTCTGAGGGGGACTGCGCTGATAAACGTTTAGCGCCCCCCCCGTCAGGAGAGCAGCCGATTGGCTCTCCACTGCTCAGGTCTGCAAACCTGAGCAGAGGAAAAGCCGATAAACGGCTCTTCCTATTTACACAGTGATCAGCTGTGATTGGTCACGGCAGATCACATGGTAACAGGCTTCGGAAGCCTTTTACCTCGGTCGGTAATGCTGTGGGTCAGACGCGGGCGCACGATCGTGGATTATCCTGAGGGCGTCAATAGACACCCAGTCAGGATAAGTGGTTAAATGACACAGTATTCAGTAATTCTGAAACAACTGGGTGATACTGCCACCTGCAGGAGGAATTGGACATTGGCAAATGAAAAATAAAATGTTGGCCGGCAAGGTATACCCCACTCACTTCCAACATGCTTCAGTTTTTTGCATAAGATGCGTAGGATGATGGATGTTTTTCTCCTTATTGAGAAAAGTTTAACCTTTTTTTTTTTTTTTTTTTTTTAACTATTTACTCATAACTTTTTTTATATTGGCTGTGGAGACATGTCTGGACCCCACTGGACCAAAATGTGCAGGGAATGTGACCTTTGGGTACTGGGCTCTGTATTTGGCACTTTCCAGGTCTCTGTGTGTACCATGTTATTTAGCCCCTTTCCAAGTCCAAACCCATGGCACAGCCTCTGCTGCGACAAACTCTTTAAAGGCCCTTAACTAAGTACACAATGTGGTCTGAGCAGTGAGAGCTACTAGATTTATTAAAACCACCGAGTGCCATTAATAACCCCTTTTTCCATTGGTTTCCATGGAAAGGATGAACATGCTGAAGAATTAAATGCTGTGTGACTAGTCGCACCTTTCACATTTTTGTAAATATTTTATTGTAACTTTTGATGTGACAACACTGAAGAAATTATACTTTGCTACAATGTAAAGTAGTGTGTGTACAGCTTGCATAACAGTGTAAATTTGCTGTCCCCTCAACACACAGCGATTAATGTCTAAACCACTGGCAACAAAAATGAGTACACCCCTAAGTGAAAATGTCCAAACTGGGACCAATTAGCCATTTTCCCTCTTTGGTGTCACGTGACTCGTTAGTGTTACAAGGTCTCAGGTGTGAATGGGGAGAAGGTGAGATAAATTTGGTGTTATCGCTCTCACTCATACTGGGCACTGGAAGTTCAACATGGCACCTTATGGCAAAGAACTCTCTGAGGATCTGAAAAAAAAAAAAACAACCGTTGCTCTAAATAATGAAGGCCTAGGCTGTAAGAAGATTGCCAAGACCATGAAACTGAGCTGCAGCACGGTGGCCAAGACCATACAGTGGTTTAACAGACAGGTTCCACTCAGAACAGGCCTCACCATGGTCGACCAAAGAAGTTGAGTGCACGTGCTCGGTGTCATATCCAGAGGTTGTCTTTGGGAAATAGACATATGAGTGCTGCCAGCATTGCTGCAGAGGTTGAAGGGGTAGGGGGTCAGCCTGTCAGTGCTCAGACCATACACCGTACACTGCATCAAATTGGTCTGCATGGCTGTCATCCTAGAAGGAAGCCTCTTCTAAAGATGATGCACAAAAAGGCCCGCAAACAGTTTGCTGAAGACAAGCAGACTAAGGACATGGATTACTGGAACCATGTCCTGTGGTCTGATGAGACCAATATAAACTTATTTGGTTCAGATGGTGTCAACGTGTGTGGCGGAAACCAGGTGAGAAGTGAAAAGACAAGTGTGTCTTGCCTAGTCAAGCATGATGGTGGGAGTGTCCTGGTCTGGGGCTGCATGAGTGCTGCCGGCACTAGGGAGCTACAGTCCATTGAGGGAACCATGAATGTCAACATGTACTGTGACATACTGAAGCAGAGCATGATCCACTCACTTCAGAGACTGGGCTGCAGGGCAGTATTCCAACATAATAATGACCCCAAAGACACCTCCAAGACAACCACTGCCTTGCTAAAGAAGCTGAGGGTAAAGGTAATGGACTGGCCAAGCATATCTCAAGACCTAAACCTAATTGAGCATCTGTGGGGCATCCTCAAATGGAAGGTGGAGGAGCGCAAGGTATCTAACATCCACAAGCTCTGTGATGTCGTCATGGAGGAGTGGTGGAAGAGGACTCCAGTGGCAACCTGTGAAGCTCTGGTGAACTCCATGCCCAAGAGTGTCAAAATAATGGTGGCCACACAAAATATTGACACTTTGGGCCCAGTTTGGACAATTTCACTTGGGGGGGCACTCACTTTTGTTGCCAGCGGTTTAGACATTAATGGCTGTGTGTTGAGTTATTTTGAGGGGACAGAAAATGTACACTGTTATACAAGCTGTACACTCAATACTTTACATTGTAGCAAAATATCATTTCTTCAGTGTTGTCAAATGAAAAGGTATAATAAAATATTTACAAAATTTGAGGGGTGCACTCACTTTTGTGAGATACTGTATATGCACTTCACATTCTGGTACCGCATTTCAGCGAGAGGTAGCACCTTCCTGCCATTATTCCTGTTTGCAAGAAACACACAGTTTCACCTTGATTAGTCCTTGCTGCTGCTGCTACAGTGACCTTTAACCTCTAACCATTTGAACCTCCCTGCTGTTAGCAGATCATTTGAGAGCAGCCACATGTTTTTTTTATTTGGTGCTCCTATTCAAGTTGTCTCTGTTAAACAGTGAAACATGCCGGATCCCAAGTGCAAGGTTTGTTGTCCTCTGCATACACTCTTCAGCATACATACACTCAAGTCTTTCTCAGCTTCCTCAGATGAAGTCTCTTCCTCTGCCTTATCTATCCTTTTCAAATCATTGTTTTCACTAGCAAGTCCTGCTTTGCAACCTGTCATAGCCATAATCACACTCTAGCATAACTTAGGGAATGAACTAAACTTAAATCACAGGATCCAGCTAAAATTCCTACTGACCCTGTATTTGTGAAGCACATATGGCTTATGAATTCAGACCCACCTGTTCAGAACGCATTTCGGCTGCCTGAGTAAGAAACGTGTTTTCCAGGGACTTCAAGCTAGTATTTTGATTTTTTGCCCCTTCCCCACTTCATGCTGTCCCACTTGCCCATGTCTCCACACAGACTCACAGACCTCGTTGCTTTTACAGATTCTCTTTGCCAAGAAGTTATTGCCATTGTAACAACAGCAAAAAAAGAGTTTTCCTTCCCCAAGAAAAAATTTTGGATCTCTGCTCTCAGACTTGGATTCTGCAGTCCAGGAGCCATCCAACTTTGTGATTCTGCATGAGAGTTCTGGACTTGTGGTAGCCTATTTCAAGGCAGTTCTTCTCCAGACCCCTACAATGCAATATTCTGTCATTGTGGGACATATCAGTTCAGTCTCTAGACAAACCAACTCTCCTGACACCAAAGAGCAGTGGCGGCTGCTGTTTATTTTTTTGGGGGGGCAGCAAGCACCCCCGGGTGGCCCATGGCATGGCTCTAGCACCCCCCCGGATGGCTAGCGCCTTGGCACTACCGCCCCCCTGCTGGTCAGTCTGGCACTTACCACATCAAGGTAGCGGGTGACAAGCTGCGGGCAGAGGCTCCTGCTCTGTCCTCTCCTCCATCATGGCAGCTTCCGTGCATCTCCTCCTAGGCACTAGGTGTCCAATAGGATCACCGTCCTTTCAGCCATTCCTGTGCCGGGTCTCAGACCCGCTCCCTGATTGGCCTGGAAGAGGATCAGTGTTAGAATAGCAAATATTCATTCACTATTGTAACATACCTGGGTAGGCTGAGAACGCACTCTCTGCGCCCCGAGCCCACCCTATTTTAAAGCCTCTGGCTCTAATCAGTGCATCAAAAAAACACCCCCAACATTGTAATTCATGCGCCTGGCATCCTGAAAGGGGCCAGGCGCATGGATAGCAGGGGCAGCAGCATGGATAGGGGAGGCGGCACCCATGCACCCTCAATGGACAGTCCGGCACTGCCAAAGACCAGGTTATCTCTGGTTTGCTAGCTCAAGAATCCAGCTCTAGAGTTGGGGAAAACCTTCATCCTGCTGTCTTGGAAGTTTATAACAACAAATGCAAGCCTGAAAGGCTGGGGAGGAGTCTTAGACACAATTGGTGCAGGGGACTTAGTTTCTGAAGGTCGTTTCCTCCCTATCAACATTTTGGAGCTTTGAGTGATTTGGTTGTCCCTGCAATGCAGGGGGGTCAGCCGATCAGGATCCAGTGAGACAATGACACAGCAGAGATGCGGATCAATCACTGGGAGGAACCAGGTGTTGCTGTGGTAAGAGTCGTTATAGAATTCTAGCCTGGGTAAAACTCCACATTCCAGGCATGAACAATTGGAAGACATACTACCCCAGCCAGCAGCACCTGGACTCAGAAGAATGATCCTTACATTTGGAAATGTTTCAGCACCCGCGTCGCAGGTGGGAGATGCTGGAAATGGACCTCCTGGACTTCAGATTCAACAACAAACTGGACAGGTTTGTTTCAGATGCAGAGGCTCTCTGGTGACTCTACGGCAAAAGTACACTGATCTATGCCTCCCCCCCCCATGAAACTCCTTTATATGTACTCCACAGGAACGAGATAGAAGATATACCAGTGATCCTTATAATTCTGAACTAGCCCAGGTAGATATGGTACTCCAGTGTGATCCAACTTCTGGCAGACTCTCCTATGCGTTCTTCCAGATTTACTATATCTCCACTTCCAGGGACTGTTGTACCCCCTGCTTCATGGATGCTGAAGCATAATGGTTGTTGAAGGTGTGGTTTTGAGAGCCAGGAGTCTCAGTGATTCTCACACTAGAAAAACTAGGAAGTCTACCTTCTGTAAGGTTTATTCTTGCACATGGAAGGCTTATTTCGCTTGGTTTGAGGAAAGAAAATTTCATCCCAGGAAATACTTTATGCAAAAGCCCAACCTATTTGCAGTCAGGTCTAGACTGACATTTAAACATGAGTATTATGAAGGTGCAAATCTTGGACCTTGCTATCTTATTCCAAAGAGTGATAGTCTCCCATTCATAGGTCAAGGCTTTTGTACAGAATGTCTTTCTTGTAGTTTCCTCCTGCACAGACATGACCCATGAGTGGGATAAAAATTTGGTTCCCTCGACTCTTCATCAATGACCACATTTTTGAACCCAATAGGGATGTCATCCTTTCTAATCTCACCTACAAAGTTTATTTTTATGTCAGTTTTTATTGCAGAATGTTTAATTTACAGAGAAAGGTACATAATCGGGTATGACAAGGTATGAATCCTCTACAAAATTAAATAGAGTGCAATTATCGTACAATACAAATTCATAGGAAGGAAAGGGGAAGTATTAGGGAACAGGGGAAAAAGCCACTTAGTCTTATTAAACATCACCATATAACGTAATATTGAATAGCAACACCAGGGTAATGACATTGTCACTCTAAGACATGAGGGGTCCACAGGTATAATCAGGGCAAGGGATACTTATAGAAATCAATAGGTTAATAGTGTGTCAACTGAAGAGGTGCATTAAGATAAAAGTCTATCCCGTACAAGTTTCACTGGTTCTACAGTAAGCATGTCCAGCTAAGCTCCCGCCATTTATTCAAATTTTTGTGGGTAGCCCCTTTGCTGATAAGTCTGTTTTAACTAAACCAAGATTCTACTGTTGGAGACAAGGGCGACAACCACTTCATGGCCATAAACAACAATCTGCTTATAGCAACAGTCAACAAGCTGTTCTCTCCTGGAAATTCCAGCCAACCCAAGATATAAGGGGTGGGGGGGGGGGTGTAAGGGGAACAGAACACCAAAAAAAGTCCACTATGCCAATACCGAAATAGCTTGGGACAACACCAAAGCATGTGCAGTTCCCCTCACCTCTATGGCCATATTTATGCAACTATGCAGGCTTTTCATATGTCCTATGAAGAAAGTAGAGTTGTGATAATCCATTTGCGTTAGATAAAGAGATAGAAATGGTTTGCAAGATAAAATTTTACCCACAACGTTACTTTCCTTCGTCCCTGTGAGGTGTGTGTTTGAACTGACAGCTTTGTCCGGTAAAGAAGCCTACCTGGCCTTACACAAGGATAAGGAGGTGCTGAGGCCTAGAGTCGTCTTCATTCCTAAGTTCTTCTGTCTGGCTGAAGTACATCAGAAGAAAAATTGCCTTCAATGTCTAGATGTAGTTCATGCTGTGGGGATTTACCTTTTGGGCCACTGCTTCAATTAGAAAGACTGACTCTATTTTTGTCATTCTGGATGGTCCTCAAAGGAGAACCAGCTTCACAGAGGCTTAGAAAGACATTGTACAAGCTTATGGTCTTGGGACAAGGTTCCACCCTTTTCTGTCAAGGCACACTCCACTAAGTCTGCAAGTGCTTCTTGAGATTTTCAGTATCAGGCCACTGTTCCTCAAATTTGCAAGGCTGCCACCTGGCCTTCTGTTCACATGTTCTCTAAATTTTTCCAGGTGGATGTTTAGGCCTCATCCAATACCAGCTTCAAGCTGCCCCTAGTTCTGTTGCTTTTGTTATGTTGGCCTATTAATATTTTTGGAAGTCCCAGTTGTCTCAAATAACCAACTCCTGTATCCCTTAGTGAACTAGAAAGAAAGCAGGATTTTTGTACTTAACATAAAATCTGCTTCTTGGAGTTCATTAAAGGGATATGAGCGGAACCCCTCTTTGTTAGTAAACTACTCGCTACTCCTAATGCTGCTTTGCTACAAAACTAAAGCATGCTAGGAGTTGGAGGGGTTTTATCTGGCTGGCAGTTTTTGTTTGCAATCCAATTGTCTCACAATATCTGGATCCTGTGTTTCTAAATTCCATGAAACAGATTTTATGGCAAGTACAAAAATCCTGTTTTTCAGTACACAAAAGGTTTAGTACATGGGGTAGATTTGTCAGAAGCCAGTTCATGAATGTGATCAAACAAATTATCACTTAAATATCAATTGATTTTAGCTAAATAGTTATGCGATGTGTTTGAGAAGAGTAGAACATGTAGGCTGAAAGAGAGATAACACATAAAAAAATGAATGAAAGAAATAGGCATGCAAGAGTTTAATAACTGTTAACCATTTACATGTGAAGGATTAGTTACTCCACAAAAGCAATATTTAGGTACACAAACAACCTACTGATTGGGAAATTGTTAAAGTAACAAAATGGTTACATTTTCTTCAAAGCAAATAGTGAATTGACATCTGCATGAAATAACTGCATCTGCTTAAATAAACTTTACTGAGAGAAATATGGAGGGTGTCAAAGCTGCCCACTTCCTGGGAAAGGCTAGCTCTATGGTTGTTCTGCTGAGCTAGTGGCATTATTTCTTCCTGAATCTCTATTGTAGAACAAGTAATGCACATCAGGTGTTCCTTGTTTATCTGACTGCAGTACTGTTCTTTGTAGCCAGAGCTCAGAAGGAGGGCTGCATTGTTTGTTTATATATTTTTGCCAGTATAGGTTTATTTTAAAGTAAACCTGTATTATTGCCAAATATATTAAGGTGAATACAGCACTGTATAATAGGGCATGCAACAGAATATCCAGTGCACATATTGATTTACTTGGCGCTAATTACATGGTCAGAGTTGGACAGGTGATGGGCCACTTGGACACTGAGAACTGTATTATGGAATGAGAGATAGGATGTGCTTGGTCTTACCATACCCAGGAAATAGGCTATGGCAGGGTAGGTATGTGATGTTTTTGTCACAAAATCGTTTTTGAGTCTGCATCACCTTAATATTTCAGTAATGATGCAGGTTTACTAGATCACTAAACTTACTAAAAATGCTTTGTAAGCATCATGTGAAAGCTCTTTCCACAACACTCACAAAACGTATGTAAAATATCCCAATAGACATTGAGATATTTGCTGTGCAGCCTGTCCTTATGTAAACTACAACTGAAAGCAACTGAATGGCAGGTAATTTTCTTCTGTGGGATTACAGCACAAAGTGAGCTGTGTGCTGGAAAAATGTCTGTTCCACCTTAGTTTTACACATCTCTGATAATTTTTCAGATATTTACATATTCATAAATTCTATGTAAAACTGTTTCACAGTTCTTTATAAAAAAGTAATGCATTTGGTGTATGGTGGTCCTCTAAGTGTTCCACTCCACATAAACCAAAGCCAACGCTTATTTTTACAAATAAAAAAAGATATCTGCTATAATAATAGCTTTCATAAATATTTATTTGGGAGCATGGTACACTTGCTTTGACATATTTTAGTTCATGCTTTAAGGCCAACCCCATAGTTCAATTTTAGAGAGAATGAAATGGTTAGAACCTCTTGATTGTTTTATTACAGATTTGTTTTTTTATGTGTATTATTGTAGATTATACTCCCATTCCATCCTGAAACAGAATGTTATAACTGGACAGGGGGTCCTATTTTTTAACCACTATAGATAAAGGTATATTTATTGCAGTTTGTCTCCTCCTGGGAGAGGATTCTCCCTCACTTCTTTTCCCAGTGTCAGAAGTTCTATATTTCAAAGACACAATCCTTACCAACTCCAATTTGAAAATGTAATAAAGGAGCTGTAAAGGCAGAAGGTTGCATTCTATGCATTAAGATAAAAAACCTTCTGTGTGTACCAGCCTCCTTGGCGTCCCCTAATATCTACCCTGAGCCCCATCTCTATCCAGCAATGTCCATGATCCCTTCAGCCGTCCAGGACACTCCTCCTGATTGGCAGAGAGACAGCAGCAGCACCACTGGCTCCCGCAGCTGTCACTGTCAGACAATCAGGGGAGAGAGGGGCCGGGGCTCTGTGTCTGAATGGACACACGGAGCTCACTCGGCTCAGGTGCCCCCTGTAGCAAGCTGCTGGCTGAGGGGGCACTCGATAGGAGGGAGGGGCCAGGAGAGCCGAAGATGATGAGGATGTGGGCTGCTCTATGGAAAACCAAATGCACAGAGGAGGCAAGTATAACATATTTGTTTTTTTTGTTTTTTTATTAAAAATGAGCCTTAACAATTACTTAAACTTGTCCCTATATCCTTTTGACAAGGTGCGTTTTGGTCATCTTGCATGGTTTCTTGCTTTTACGTGTTTTTTTTTTTTTTTTTATCTGATTTTGTTACTCATACTGGAATAGAAATAAGTAAATGTAAGAATTGGTGTGGCTCTTATTAAAACTGAAGGATATATACAGCTTGTGCCTGTGCAAAGGGATAGATTTGGTAGAGTCTTAGGCCAGTAATGCACAAGGGCAGGCTTTTAGAAGAAATAATTAAGTTTTTCCTAATTCATTTTTGTTTTAAAAAATTCACAATTCGGGTAGATCATAGACAACTTTCAATGTAAAAAGTGTAAAATTCTTGAAAATAAATGATATATATATAAGATGACATAGATTACTGCAATGTGTATGTGAAAACGAAACTCAAATTTTTACCAAGAACAGCCCATTACAAAGTGTCATATTTAACTATACCCTTTCCTGTAAATACATGCTAAGCTGACAAAGGATGAATCGCAAACTTCCAGAGGTGCCTGCACATACCTTCAGATGTCTCAGTGAGCAACCTTGGCAGCCAAAATTTTCATGGCAAATTCTGACATTCCTAGTTTCTGTTTCAATCTCAACTTAACCATCTAATGTTCCTCCCATCTACAAAAATGGTCAATTGAGAGGTGTTAGGCAAGCCTGAGGATGAATCAAGAATCTGTGGAATCCCCTGGGATTCCATGTGCTTCAATGTATTGTTTTGGCACACATGCTGCTTACATTTTGGTTCAAAATAGGCTTAAAAGAAGTAGTAGGTTTGGTGCTGCTAAATGCTTTTGTGTTATCAAGTGGTATTGTGTGCCGTGAATTAATTATAAATTGCTCGTGCCTTTTGGTGACTTAACTTATTTGTATAAAAGTGACCAATGCTTTTTTAAAATAAAATTGTGTGTTTGATGAATGCTCTTTTATAACAGGTAATTGCCTAATATGCATACATTATTTCACCAGAATGCAAGAACAAAGACGTATGTTATAAACGAGAAAAAAACTTGAGGTATACACAGGTGCCCTGATAAACATATAAAGTGAACAGTGCTCAGAAAAAAACATCAACTGGATAATCCTTGCAAAGTTAATGAATGCCAATCCTCTAATGGGTAAACATAATAATCAAACAATAAAGTGATCAGTGCTTAACCACTTCAGCCCCGGAAGGATTTCCCCCTTTAGGACCAGAGCCCTTTTTGCGATTCGGCACTGCGTCGCTTTAACTGAAAATTGCGCGGTCGTGCGACGTTGTACCCAAACGAAATTTGCACCCTTTTTCCCCCCACAAATAGAGCTTTCTTTTGGTGGTATTTGATCACCGCTGCGTCATTTCTGATCGCCGCT
>BLSH010040907.1:772269-784411 GCA_018402905.1 Glandirana rugosa
CAAGAAGAAGAAGAAGAAGGGTACAACTGTGCTGCGCTAGAGGAAGTGCTTACGGGAGAGGCGACACACGACACGGAATATAACCGTACCCCGCACCGGTGGTCTACTGTAGTGGGCCTTCGGGCGGGGCATACTACAGTGTCGAGGCGGGATCCTTCACTGTAGTATGACCCGCCCCGAAGACCCACTACAGTAGATCACCGGTACGGGGTACGGTTATATTCCGTGTCGTGTGTCGCCTCTCCCGTAAGTACTTCCTCTAGCGCAGCACAGTTGTACCCTTCTTCTTCTTCCTCTTCTTCTTGTCTCCCTTCCCCTGTCGCCTTTTTGCGGGGTCTTCCATCTTCTGAGGGGTCTTCTTTCTTCTCCTTCTCTGCGGCGTCTTCTGCTCTTTTGCCGGTCTTCTCCGCTGTCCCCTTCCCTCTGTTCTTCTTCTCCTTCTTCTTCTTCCCATGTTGACACGACGCGATCTCCTTCATGAATGCCCTCTCCGCTGTGTGCTGTGCCTTATATTGGCATGGGGCATGGCCACTAGATGACATCACCCAGAAGCCCCGCCCAGTATGATGTCACTTCCTAGGGCGGAGCTGTGACATCATACGGGGCGGGCTTCCGGGTGATGTCATCTGGTGGCCACGCCCCATGCCAATATAAGGCACAGCACACAGCGGAGAGGGCATTCGTGAAGGAGATCGCGTCGTGTCAACATGGGAAGAAGAAGAAGAAGAACAGAGGGAAGGGGACAGCGGAGAAGACCGGCAAAGAGCAGAAGACGCCACAGAGAAGGAGAAAAAGAAGACCCCTCAGAAGATGGAAGACCCCGCAAAAGAGCCGAGGAAAGAAGAGCCAGAGAGGGGAGAAGATCGCCGGAGCAGATTTAATAAAATATTTTAAAAAGCTGTGTGGTGTTTTTTTTGTACATATTTCTTTCCAGGTAAATGGGTAGGGGTACGATGTACCCCATACTCATTTACAGAGGGTGGGGGGCCGGCATCTGGGGCCCCCCTTGTTAAAGGGGGCTTCCAGATTCTGATAAGTCCCCGCCCACAGACCCCGACAACCAACGGCCAGGGTTGTCCGGAAGAGGCCCTTGTCCTCATCAACATGGGGACAAGGTGCTTTGGGGTGGGGGGGCGCAGAGCCCCCCCTGCCCCAAAGCACCCATACTCCCCATGTTGAGGGCACGCGGCATGGTATGGTTCAGGAGGGAGGGGGGCGCTCGCTCGTCCCCACCCCCTTTCCTGGCCTGCCGGGTTGCGTGCTCGGATAAGGGTTTGGTATGGATTTTGGGGGGAACCCCACGCTGGTTTTTTTTTTGGCGTGGGGTTCCCCTTAAAACCCGTACCAAACCAAAGGGCCTGGTATGCTCCTGGAGGGGGGCCCCATGCCAGTTTTTTTTTTTTAATTTGGCGTGGAGTTCCCCTTCAAGATCCCCAGAGCACAAAGTGCCTGGCATTGTCGGGATCAAAGTCGGATCCCTGTTCACAGACAAACGATCCGACTTTGACCCCATGTAGGACCGTAAATCGCACAGCAGTATAGGATCAAAGTAGGACCGTTTTTGGTCGGATAGTGTGAACCCAGCCTAAGTTTATCTAAATATGCCCTTTACTTAAACTCAGATCCTGTGTGTTCTTAATCACCTAAATCTGCCTACCTCTCAGAGTGCAGCTTGATGGAAGTATTGTTGCACACAGTGCTAAATGACTTGTTAGAACTGCTTTACCAAATGACTTCTCAGGCTGAAAAATGTGTACATTTTCATATAAATGGTGGCTAATAAACATTTGCTAAGGTGTTCTCTTCCTAAAAAATTGGATTTTTTAAAATTACTTGTAGAATCCCTTCCTTGGAGTACATCACAGCAGAGTTAATTCATAGATTAATGGGTTATGCTCCATTTTCAAGAATTTGGACACTGCAAAATAACAAAACTTGACACCACCCAGGATAGCCTCAGTTTAGTCAGCAAGCATCATCAACGTGAAACCAGAGGGGAGTGATCTGTATCCTGTAATGTACTCCAAGAATGGGATTTTTACAGGCAAGTCAACAATTCAATTTTCTTAATCGCACATCATAGAAGAGCTCTCTGGTTGAGATGTCAACTAGAACAATCCTCTAACCTTAAGAAAAGGCTGCCGTCCACTGAGACATGAAAACCTTAGTGAATATATGAGCAGAAGACCACCTTACAGACCTGGGTAACTCAAGCCTGATGTTAAAAAGCCCACAAATAATCAAAACTTTTGGTGGAATGGACTTTCACAAAAAAGGGAAGAACCTGACCTTTTAGGTCATACGCTTGAGAGATGATTTGTCAAATCCACCTAGCAGTTGTGGATCTAGAGGCAGCCTGTCACCACCAGGAACATTTAGGTAACATGAGGTGCCAGATTCACAAATCCAAGCTGTAGTTGTAAAATAGACTCACACAACCCTGACCACATTCAGGCAGTGGAAACCGATCTCAAGATTTTTTTGGCTCCGAACAAAATGTAAAAATGATACACCAAGACCACCTTAGGCAAGAAGGAATTTTTTTGCTCTCAAAACAACCATGTCCTTGTGAAGTGCAAGAAAAGGTTCCTTACAGGATAAAGTCACACACTAAGACACCCTCCTAATTGAGGTCGTAGCCATGAGAAAGACAACCTAGCATGACAGGAGAGGGAGAGAAATATTACAATTAGGTTCAAAAAGGTGGCCTCTGAAGGAATGACAACACCAGATTGAAGATCCACAGAGCTAACAAGCAGCATACTGGTGGAACAATATGAGCCACCACTTTGCACAAAGGCTCTAACCAAGGAGTGGGAAGCCAGTGCTCTTTGAAAGAACACTGCCAAGCCAGAAACCTGACTATTTCTGGCACGCAGGGCTAAGGACTTGTCCAGTTCAAGGGTTAAAATCCATGCCACCGAATATATCCTGGAATAAAGCCTTTTTTTCACCAACAGAGTCTGCAAGTCTCCATACTTCAGCTTCAACAGTGTAACTGTCAAAGCCAGCACCCATGGAATCTGCGACATTGAGAGTGGGTCCAGTAGAGCCCACAGTGAGTCTGACACTAGGCCAACTATGTCCAAAGTACTGCTCTCTCCTAGGCCAGTTTGCCTTCCTCCTCTATTTTCCAAAGTAGATGAAGGAGGGTCTGGAGAAGGGGAACACAAATCAGGTTGAGCTTATTCCAATGACTAGAGCATCTAACCCAGTGGTTCTCAACTCCGGTCCTCGGGCCCCCCCAACAGGCCAGATTTTAAGTATTACCTTGGGGAGATGCAGACTAGAATACTGCAATCACTGAGCAGTAAAATTCTATCACCTGTGATGTATTTCAGTTATCCTGCAAACCTGGCCTGTTGGGGGGGCCCAAGGACCGGGGTTGAGAACCAATGATCTAACCCAAGGATCCTTGAACCTTAATGTGAGCCTGTCTATTTGTATTCAAATCTGGACACCATTAGATCTATGTCTGGCATCTCCCACCAAAGATAAAGTTGGTGAAACACCTCATGGTGATGGGACCATTCTCCAGGATACAGCCTTTGGCAGCTTAAGAAGTTGGCTTACCAATTTTCCATGCTGTAAATCAGCAGCACAGACAGAACAGGAACATATAATTCCACCCAAGTCAGAATAATTTTTACATTTGAAAAGCTGCCTGACTTCTGGTACCACCTTAATTATGTACAGCACCGCTTTGGCATTTTGGATTGGGCCCTGGCATGAGGTTCAATCCTGAACAACCACAATCCCTGAACTGACAGGGAGTTTTGGACTAATTTCCAGTCCATCAGGCTAGCATCTTTTGTACCTTCCACACCATTCCAAAGATAACTTGGATTTGGTGTTGAGATACATGGGGCACTCTAAAGACAGATTCCTTTTGGCCTAAACTGTCAGGGTTTTGAGTTACAACAGTCTTGAATAAAACTGTGTATACAGCTGCCTTGAAAGAAGCCACCATAAACTCCAGCACCCTCTCACAGAAGCACATGGAGGGGCGTTCCAAGGCACTCAAACCTGCACCTTGGACTGCTGCATTCACACCTGAACGACACATTTTTGGAGGTTTTTGAAGCGCGACATTGCACATTCGCAAATGCCGATGTTGCACTAATACGCGCGACTGACGCTTTTACATTGATAAAATGGCAATACAAATTGGCCAGAATATGCCCGATTCTCGCGGCAAAAATACCTCTGGGAGTAGTTTGAGCTTCAGGTGTTTTTGAGTGGAGGTGTGAACCATCTCTATAGAGAATCATTGATTTTTTTTTTTTTTTCCCCTCCAGTGTGTTAAAGCTTCAGGCATATTTAAGCTACAAAACGCTCAGGTGTGATTGGGTTCTAAAGGGTCCGATGTTTTACCTGTAGAAGGAAAAATTTGAGCCATGGCCATGTCAATAACAAGGTCTAAATATTCCAGGCAGAGTGATGGCTCCTGGGTCGACTTCTTGAGATTGAGAACCCATTATTTGTTCACTCACATTGGATATTCACTTCAAGAGACTGTGTTCACTTACATTGTTTTTGTGTTTACAGACAAATATGAGATGTTTATATATAGGCACTGTTTTCACGATTTTGATTGTTTGGCACATCAACTTAATTTTAGAAATAAACATCAAAAGAAATGGGTATGAATATTTGATTGGGATCCTGTTTTCTATATTGTTTAACTGGATAAAAGGGAAACTCTAGCTCAAAATGTTTTTGACTTGAGTAGGGAACATGGCTGTGTGGATTTATTACTGGTTGTCAAATCTCCCTTATAAGGGTGTACACAGTGAGCAATATACCTGGCTGGAGTTTGGTTTTAACTATTAAGAAAAAAAAAATAGGTTTTAAAGTATGAAGCATGTTCAAAATGTATGTCAATGTATATTGCAGGTGACTGTATGTGCTATGGATTGCAGAGGAGGAAAGAAGACCTTGATTCAGCAGATAACAGAGATGTTCACAGACACCCATCCTGCTGTAGGAAGCCAAGCGCAACATGGTACTATAAGCTACTTAAAAACTGGAAACTGCCAAAATGATGCAAGTGCCAGTTCTTCTGGATTTCACATGATGTTACTTCCAAAAAAAAGGGTCCCACAGTGGATTTCCTTTGATGCAATCTGGATAGTAGGTGATTTTCAGCGAGCCTGGTTAATTCAGAAGGGTAAGGTGGTAGGCTTCCTAGTCTTGTGGCTGAAATATTTGGTAAGGAGATGACTGGCAAGTTTGCAGACTGCAACATGTTTCTTCGCTCTGCTAAAATATCATGTACAAGCGTGGATTAAGAGGACTTTTTTTTTCTTCTTACACAAATGAACCCCCAGTGATATCTGGGGTTACTGGTGGAAATGGCGGGAGCAGCACAGTAGCCCGATGTCTTACCTGTACACACTGCAGGAGTTTCACTCGTTTTCTAAAGAGTTTTCACTTTTCTTTTGTAAACATATCAAATAGCACATGCTGCGACATAAAACACGGACGTTATGAACGGATTATGTTGCTTGTACACAGAATATGTGTGGTTTCAGCAGCTCTCATCCAGTGTGTTAAGTAGCTTATTCTTTGTGAGTTTTGTGGAATGTGTCTTTATATTTATTTAAGCATTGTAACCTCACTTCTAGACCACTGACACAAAACCTGCTTTTATGACTGCTGTTTGGTCCTGAAGTGTTTACTAGGTTAGCATTGAGATTTTACCAATTCATGTTACTCTTTTTTTTGATACCTAGCACCTTATTCTGTTAGTACATAAAAGCATTGAACACTTTTTTTTTTTTTATTGTAAAAGATGTACCATGAAAGTACACATTATTTGTTTACGGTGATAAGAATGTAGTTAATTTAATACCCCTATGGACATTGTTAATCTTTTTCAAACTTTAGGGATTTTGTACATGTGAAGGACCTACATACTATATGTACCAGTCCACAAACCTTGTGTTTTCCTGCCATGGACTACATCTGCCTATATGGGGATGCAGAACATTTATATGTGTAAGTTATTATGTAATGTGTGTATAATCTGGTCTGTAACTTGGTTACACACAATTGTGTAACACATCAACAATATAGTTGAAAAAAAAAATAAGTTGTAGAGAACGGACTGTTCATGTTTCACACACTTGTTAACGTCTAACCAATAATCACTGCTTTCTAAGGACACCAATTACCACAACTGAGTTATAAAATGTCATATAATTGTATTGTATACTTTTATTTAAACTGCAGTCCTGGAGGAGGGAATGTGTACATTTTGTTTCTTTCTCTGCTTGTCAAAGGGAATTAGTGATTGAGCAGCTATTGCAATGGCTTTTATTTCCACTGCAGTGCGAAGGTAGCTGTGATGGTGTTTAACTTCCAAGTCCCTCTACATCTTCATTAGTGTTTACAGCAAAGAGGCTGAAACAAAGTGGATAGAGGACAATGACAGCAATGTTAGGAGATATTAGATGCTTCAGGTGACCCTGTATTATCAATACTGTAATGAAGTGTAAAGTAAGTGTGAGTAGGGTATTTGCTGCGATCATGCTACCTTTTGAGGTAAATTTCTATATGACTGTATTGTATAGTTTTATTTTGGAAACAGTTGTTACTTTAATTTGCGAATACTATTCTAGTATACATTTTAGCTGTCAGCAGATTTTATAACTATTTATATTTATTTTTTACTGAACATAAAACAAGGCATGTCTGCCTATTATTAACCTAAACACTTCAAGTAAAGGTTATACAGTTGAAATGATAAACTATTCAGTATGCTGAGTGTTTTCATATTTAGGAGCGATCTGGCCATTGATTTTTTTATAGCTTAGCAATTCCAAAGAACATGGACAGACCAGGCTTATTGGATGGCATGCTATGTTTGATCATGGGTCTTTTTACATTAAACCTAATTTGTACTTTGATAGTAGAGTTGTCTTAACATTTCTGAACAAGGATACTGACCAACGGCATTAAGTTTAGTTGTGTTTTTAGTGATGCCAAGAGAACCTTTATTTTGTTGGATTTTTGTCATAGGACAAAAGAAGTAAAAACTGAGGGAATGGCGTTTAGTGGCCTCATTCCTGAGCAGTCACACTGACTTGGGCTTCTGGGATTTCTTTCACTCGTTTGCTTCTGTAGTAACGGTTTTAATACTGAACTACAGTTACAATGGATTGGGGCAGTATTTTGGATGTGGGTTTTTATTCAGATTAATAATCTCAGCATCAAAATCATCCAAAAGGCATGTTTGTGTTTTGCACAATATACTCCTGGATGAGGAACTTTAATAGACTTTTACGTTATCGGGGCTATTTAAACAACAGGTGGAAAGTGCAGTATTTCACTTTGGTAGCCTTTCAGCCAATTAAAAAAAAAAAAAAAATCTTGAGATAATTTCCTCCCCCAGTTTACCTCCTTAAGAGGTTAAGTAGGGTAAAAATGGAAATGTCACTCCATTTATAAATGGCAAAAACAGAATATGATTCCACTGCTGCATTTTTTTTTTTTTTGACTGTCAGGAATTGGAACATATTGACATTTTATAGGGGTAAAACATAGCTAGATGTACAGGAAACTTTCAGGAGAGGTAATAGCAGTTTTTACTGTATTGTTCTCTCGTATCATGATTTATTCCAATACAAGTCTTTTATTTTTAGATGGAGGCTAAGAAGGGTAAATTGCATAGGTGTGTGCACCCCAAAGCTTTAACACCTTTCTCTGCAGCCTCAGCTGTACAGGGCAATGAGTGAATGAATGGGAACTGTTTTGTGCTGAGCGGCTTCCACTTCATTAACAAACTGAAGCATAGTAAATGCAGTTTACTATACTTCAGCTATGAACGAACACACTGACTGTGTTCATTTAGAAAAGGAAGGGGCGGGAAGCGGCACCCCACATAGTGATTAGGGTGTGGTCAGTGAATGGGAGTTGCAAAAGTAATTACAATTTTGATTGTGTTTGAGATAGGGGTCTTCACGGCAATTAGTGGCCTTCATTTATTAAAATGGTAATGTCTTTGAATCACTGATATCACAAGCAATTGGAGCTTATCCACAATAGCACAGCTTAATCAGATGTCAGCTATTCCAGTGTTCCTAGTAAGCCTGGGTTAAAATTGCCACTTCACACATCCCTGCGGCTTACATATGGCTTTTTTAACAGAAGTCAACGCAAGCCATATTGAAGTCGCACCATAAGTAGTGCAGGAACCTTTTTCTAAGTTGGAGCGACTTGAGTCACACCGATTAGAACTGTTCCATTGCAGTTAATGGTGTGTGACTTGAACTCTCAAGTCGTAGCAGTGTGAACCATGGCTTATTGTGTTTTTCTGTGATGGTGTTTGGTGCATGTCTTGAAGTGGTTGGAGTATACATTTTGACTTTCTGTGCCAGTTAGCAATGTGTTGGTTTTTGTAAATTGTTTGACTACTTTTATGTATACAGACTTGAAAAATGTATTTGTATATGTTGAAAATAAAAATGTTTGCTTCATCAACAGACATGCTCGATTTGGAATTAATGGCTCTGTAATAAAATGTTACCAGTTAAAAAATACAGAATATTTATTGACATTGCTCACCTCTGCAGTTATGTACAATGAAAGGCACAATTCAAAACAACATTTTTGAAACTGTTTATAAATATCTAAGTTCTTGCAGTGCCAAATGATAGGTCCACCCAAAATGTTTAAGATATAGCAGGAAATTCTAATTGCTTGCAAGATTCGTATGTGTTAAAACTTGCTGAATGAGCGCACACCTGGAGGAGCTGTTGATGGACGATCCAACTCAGCACGCATTTACAATGGGGATGGTCTAGGAATCTTCTGCTTCACAATTCTGACCAATCATGTACTCTGCTTTTTTTAATACAGGCACATAATTCAGCTGTACTGAAGATGCTTTGCTGAGATGCTTCTCAATTAGCTCTTGTAGGTCCTTGCTCAGCTCATATGTTCTACTTTTACCCTACAAAAAAAAAAAAAAAAAAACACAAAAAAATTACACACTTCATTTATGAAAAATGCACGTTAGAAGTTAAATTCACATGACTAATCTGTGTAGCACATGAGGACATACTGTAGCCAGAATTATTGTTGGTAGAGTACCAAATACTTAATTTACTCACTGAACTGCAACTCCATTTAGAACATTATGTAGTTTTTCGGGATTTTTGGTTGCTATTCTGCCTCTATCATTTAAATACATCTATGGTAACAATTATAGACTCTTCATAATCAGGCAAACACAAATATGCAGGGGTGCAAGTATGGCAGTAACATTCAAACACATTAAGAACCTGATTTTTTTTTTTTTATTATTATTACACAACACTTCTGAATTGATATTAAAATAATATCTGCTTGGAGTTTGGAAATCACAAAAAAAAAAAAAAAAACCAATGCCATAGTGAAGAAGGTAAGAATTTTATCAGATGAGCTGCACTCACTGGACGGCGGGGGTTAACTTGGCCCCTTGCTGTGTGGGGCAATTTTTTTGCTAAAATTATTTAGAAATTCCAAACATTATATATTTTCTGAAAGTAGAGGCCCTAAAGAATAAAAAAAAAATGGTGGCTGAATTTATTTTGTCACATATTTGCACAGCAATTAAAATAAATTTTAGTGCACATACACAAAATGATACCTACGTTTTGTTAAAATAAAAAAAATTATGCTGATGTAATGTAAATGATTGTGCATGCGCGTGAAATGGAAACAAACTACAGTACCTAAAATTAAAATGCCTTTACAGTTTATCAGTTTAAAGTTGTTGCTTTTACTCTGACCTCACGTGTGGTGCAATCGCTGGTTTACATGTGCATGCATGAGCAAGTAGGGGTGCTTTTTTTTTCTTTTTAGTAATTCTTATTAAAATGTAATTTTTTTTACATGTTATTTTTCATTTAACTATATTGCTAACACAAGGGGTTAAGAAGCCCCCATGTGATAGCTTTGGGTAGGTGAGAGGTACTCTTTATGAAATTGTCACTTTAGGTTCATTTGTCACAGAGGATATGGGGGAATGGATGTTCCTCGATTTGAAGGGATCCTGGCCATTTACTGCAGTGCTGGGATTCCCTGAGGAATGGGAGAGCCTGGGAACCACCGTAGAAGTTAGGCAGCTGAAAAGGCACCTGGATTACTTTTACAAAAAAAGCTGAGCACTGACTGTGAAAACAAAAAACCTGTACCAAGGATCATGGCTGCAGCTTTAGTCACAATCTTGTAATAAACATTTGCTGACAGGACGTTTATATATGTCTGTCTGTCAGCAAGTGGTTAAAGATCTCTTTTTTTTTTTTTACCCCCTATTTACTGTTCGGTCAAAGCAGCTGAGGTAGCACGGTGTACAAGAGTGGGAGCAATAATTCTACGCCATCATTCACAATTCTCTTTTATTGATAACCTGCAAAGTGCTTTTTAAAGCGGTTGTATTCCCATTTTTGAAATTTTTACCTACAGGTAAGCCTATAATAAAGCTTACCTGTAGGTAAAATGAATATCTCCTAAACCTGCATGCAGCCGCTGATGTCAGTGGCACATGCGCAGTGAAGGTCCGGCGGATGGTACCGGCGACTCCTGCGCGTGGGCGTGACATGATTGTGGCTCCGGCCACTCACAGTACCAGAGCCGCGAACCCGGAAGACTGGGTCGGGCTGTGGGGGCCTCGTTCTAAGGTATTTCATAATGTGCTAGTATAAATTGTCTTGCAGGGTTGTTTTTTTTTTTTGCGGTGAGTTTACTACCGTTTTAAAGCATCGACTCAATGTAAGCCCATTTTAACTTTTACAAAAAAAAAGGCATTCTATTGTTTGTGTGTGTATTAGTTGATTCTAGTGCAATTTTTATGGAAAATATCCATTTCATAAACAGTTGCACAAATATGCAACTTAAAAAAAAGCCTGCAGCCCTTTTTCTTCTACAGGGCCTTTGCTTTCAGAAAATATATACTGGCTTGGGAATTTTAAATAATTTTCTAGCAGAAAATGCAATTTTAATATGTGAGAGAAATTACCAATTGTCCTGGATGATAATTGGTCAAGGTATTAAGGACATTATTCAACGCAAACACTTCCAGTGGACAGAGTTCTACTTGTGCAGTGGATCATCAAAAGCAATGGAACCACCTTCAGGTAAGCTTCAACGCAGAGCTCCTCAGATTGGAAATCTAGTGGACAACTGGAAAAGAGCACATAGGAGGGCGCACACACCTAGTGCATTACCAAAGGTTTATTGTATGACACAGAACATACAGCCAAATGGATACTCAAAAAATAAATACATACGTATTGCACTAAATCTCAATGCAGTGCGGGTATAGCATGGCCAAACACATCGTAACACTACACTGGCAAGCTGGCGCTGTTCGGTTTATGTACCCAAAAGGGGTGCGTCCCTCGAAACGTGTCAGCTTGCCAACGCAGTGTTACAATGTGTACATTTATTTTTTGTGAGTATTCATTTGGATATATGTTTTGTTCTATACAAGTTTGGTAATGCACTTAGAGTGCACACTCCTGTGTGCTCTTTTACATTAGGACACACAGTAGGATAAATATTCTGCAGGGTGATAATATTTTTGCAGCTACTGAGATTCTTTGCAACCTATTTTCAAACCATACTCTTGGAATAAATGCATATCCACTGGTTGACATCACAAGTTATTGTATGAATGTAAAATGTTTGATTTAAGGCTGGCCGGACAACATTTTTCAGCTTCACATAAAGCAGTAAAATCTCACACAAGTAAAAAGGTATCAATAAGGAAAAAACTTTTTTAGTTCCTGAGATAAAAGGAGTGCAGTCAAAGGTACATAGCATGTATATTATAGTGCCTGCCGCCTTGAGTTTGAAAGTTGGACCTCAGTTCACTATTACGGTTAATACCAGGGAGTAAGTAGAAGCCACAACTATGAGGGACAAATTGCTATATATTTCTCTGAAGCCTAATTGCATTGCATTACCTGTACGCAGGACACATCAATGTGGCGTTTTTGATGTGCATGCAGCCCTTGGCCAATTCTGTTCCAACAGTTTCAGGCTTTACATATAATCAAAGTTATAAATGGGGGGGGGGGGGGTCCTTCAAATCCCAATGTGTCTTGTGTTCCTATTAGGATTAAAAGCAGGAATTGTAATACCTGGCCTTTCC
>BLSH010040907.1:784421-797492 GCA_018402905.1 Glandirana rugosa
GGGGGTCCTTCAAATCCCAATGTGCTCTTGTGTTCCTATTAGGATTAAAAGCAGGAATTGTAATACCTGGCCTTTCCCCATACAGTACCTTAAGCATGATGAGCAATTATCAGGCATGGGAATGTGGAACAACCAGTGGTTTTCTACTTTCATATATCACTGTGCCTTTAGTTCCAAGGCCCTAAGGACATTTAAGACAGCGTTGCAAGGTATTCTAGCAAACAGATGAATGCCTCCTAATATTAACTACCTATCATCTTCAAAGTAGCAGTCACGACTCTACTGCACAGTACTGGCCATCTAACACTAGAAGCTTACTAGCATGATGTTATCCTTCAGTATCCAATCAAAGGCTTGGCATGTATCATAGAGAGTGTAGGGATGTCAGGACCTGGCTTTGCTGTCTGGCAGGGATGCCTGGGGCACAAAGCTGCAGGGTCAAGCCCGATATAGAAGTCTAGATACAATTTATTAAAGCAGTTGGTTAAATTCCTACCTACTAAACAATTTTTTGGCCACTGTCAGAGGGCACCCCTTTTAATCATGGCCTGACATTCATTGATGGGGTGAGTTTTGGACTGTGGGAACAAGTGGTGAGAGTTAATATTACAATGTGCTTGGGCAAGCTCCATAGCAGCTGGTTGTAGCAGCACAAAGGTAAAATCAAGAAGGGTCTGACCGCGCCAAGTGAGAGTCAATGATGCCTCACTTCTACGGTGCACGTCAGGTCCGTAAGCCGCCAGATCAATTAATCCAAAAAGTGTAGACAGCACTCAAGAAGTATGAGGAATAGAGTCCACCTGTATTTTAAAAAACATAGATGGTGAAATAAACATACAAAATAAATGTCCACAAACAAGCAGATGAGAAAAAAGCAAATAGATTAACATGTTTCACGAAATAGGATTCGCTTAGAAAAAAAAAATCAAAAAGACCGGTAATGATAGCATATATATAATCATTGCACAGGTGAAGATGGAACCGGACAATTGAAGTGTGCGTAATTAACCCTCTGTGTGTGCAACAACAAAAAGTAAAAGAGAACAAGGAGGAGCGTCTCTCGTATAATTAAATGACAAAAGAAAAAGATATAAGGATACAGAAACACTCCTACATTACAAACACACCAGGAAAGAAAATATATACAGTAACTAAACACAAAAAGCAAAATATGCAAGCATGATGAGAGTCCACTCCCACACATACACAGAAATACTGATGTATGATATATGTACACAGGAGGAAATCTATCATCATAATAACCAAAAGATGGATCAATGCATAAATATCAACAATAGTGGATAGGAAAAATAGTGAATCAATAATTAACGCTATCACAAAGTAGCAAAAGTTGTATAGAAAATCTATAAAAAAAAAAAAAAAACTCTTAGAAAAATTCTCATAAGAGATCCTCCCAGAATAAAAAATTAAATACATACAGGCGGTCCCCGGGTTACAAACAAGATAGGGTCTGTAGGTTTGTTCTTAAGTTGAATTTGTAAGTTGGAGCAGATACATTTTTTTTAAGTGTAGCTTCAGCCAAAATACATTTTTTAAGCTTTTTGGATAGCATAGCGAAGGGTTAACACCCCTGTAATGTTTGTTTTGCTGTCTATGTTTCTGTTCAGAAGATTTCATCTCACTTCCTGTCCCAATGATAACTGGATTTTGAAAAGTTTGGGTTGTTATGGAAACAAACCTTAGTGATAAAGCATCAGTGGAGACACCTTTTTCCCATAATAACTCTTACAGGAGTGAATTTCCCTTCCTAGGGGGAGATTTCCTCTCACTTCCTGTTGTCTCCCTCCATTTGTAAGTCGGATGTTTGTAACTAGGGGGACCGCCTGCATACACTTTTATATAAGAAGATATATATAACCATGCATGAAACCATAAAAAGGTTGAAAAACTAACTGTACTGTCTGTATAAAAGCCAATTTAGAATATAGCAGAGAGAGTGCTAGTTTACACCAGATGCAGTTCCGTGCACTTTTTTTCTGCACTAAAATGCATGCACAGTTTTTTTCTATGTATTCCAATGGCTCTAGTTCACACCAGTGCAGTCAGTTTCCTGTGCATAAAAATTGTAGAGCATGCTGCATTTTTACTGCACAGAACTGTACTGAAACATCGCAAATTGTGTTCACACCACACACAGTTCCAGTGCGTTTTTGATACAATTTGCTATGTTCCAGTACAGTTCTGTGCAAAAAAAAATGCAGCATGCTCTACATTTTTTCTGCACAGGAAACTGACTGCACTAGCGTGAACTAGAGCCATTGGAATACATGGAAAACACTGTGCATGCATTTTTAGTGCACAAAAAAAGTGCACAGAATGTGGTGTGAACTAGCACTGAGGCTAGAAACATCTAGCAAAATTTAATAGAAAAAGCAACTAGATAACCAAGAACAGCAGGGATCGCAATATCCCATATAAAGCTTAAAGCCAAAATGCAATCCCATATGTAAAAGCCCCACTGTAATTGAATATCTAAATAATGTTAGATGCTGTATGTTGCAAACCGTGTGTCGGACCATCCCCTCATGACACCATGAATGGAAGCCCATCAACACCGAGTGCACAGCAGAGCATAAAACATATGTGATGGATAAAAGTAATATACTAAAGAGGGGGAAAGAAATTGATGGATTCAATTGTCAGAATAATGAGTAACGTCCCATTCAAAATTAAGACCTAATGATTTTTTACTCATTAATTTACGAATCAAAAAAACTTTCCGTTTACACAAAAGACAGAACAGATCACCACCTCTCTCATGTACACTGACTTTTTCTATTACTTGTATCTGAAAAAATGAGGAGTCACCCCCATGTTCCAGATTGTAATGGCGAGCTACATTAGTTGATTTTATTAATGTGGAGTCATTGAAAAGAACTGGTAAAGGGGGCAGAGCCAGCAGCAGAGGAAGATGGCCGCGTGAGGAGAGAGCCCCCGGACCTAGCAGCGGTTCCCAGTCCGACATGTGACGAAAGACCCAGCAATCAGCCTGTCCTCGCTTACCAGCCAGCACTGACCCGGCAGCCACTATGGGGATGTGCAAACCGCTCTCCAAGCCCCGTAAGCGGACCAACTATTTCTGCACGGGGGGAGTGCGGCCTACCAAAAATGGCACCGACGGAGAGCAGCCGCACTCTCCCTCGCTACACAGCACACCACATGGAGTGAACTCCGGAGGCAGCAACCGCTCTTCCCCTGCAACCTCACCGAGCAACAGCCCAGTGAAATCCAGGGCTAAGTAGTAATCCGCGCATCAAATAGCAGGTGAGAAGGGCATAACTAATGATGGCACTACCAGGCAGCACATAGAATGCATAGACGACTACCCCACGGTGGGGCAGCTCCTGTCCGATAAAACCTTAAAAGACACGCTAGTGTCTCTAAGGGGATCCCTGCATAGAGACATGCTCTCCATGGTCACACAGATTAAAAGGGAGGTGGATGACATAGGGGAGTGAGTGCACCATATAGAGGACAAAATGAGTGACTTTGTAGTAGCCCACAATGAGTTGGTGGATGCACATAATGACAGAAGAGGAATTAACAGCGATTAAGCACTTCCACACCGCGCGCAGTATATTTACTGCAGCAATGTGGACGCACTCCAGAGGAGTGTGCCCGTGGCTTGGGCGGACCCGATGTCCGCTGGTGAGCCACGATGAGCTGCCAGAGCCAAACACCTTCACTGCCAATGGCATTACACAGTAATCAGTGCATTTTTATAGCACTGATCGCTGTATAAATGCCAATGGTCCCAAAAAAGTGTCAAAATGGTCCGACATGTCCGTCCCAATATCGCAGTAGCACTAAAAACCGCAGATCACCGCCATTACTAGTTAAAAAATAAAATAAAAACCTCAGAAATTAATCATCCGTAAACATGGCAACTTTTGCGCAAACCAATCAATAAACGCTGATTGCGATTTTTTTTTACCAAAAAATATGAGGAAGAATATAAATCGGCCATATAAATTTGGATTTGTATTTTAGCAAAAAGTAAGAAATAGGGGGTTTTTTTTGCAAAATTGTCGCTCTTTTTTGTTTATAGCGGGGATCAGAAATGACGCAGAGGCAATCACATACCACTAAAAGAAATCTCTATTTGTGGGGAAAAAAGAACGCAAATTTTGTTTGGGTACAACGTCGCACAGCCGCGCAATTGTCAGTTAAAGCTACGCAGTGCTGAATTACAAAAAGTGCTCTGGTCCTAACGGGTGAAATCCTTCCGGGCTGAAGTGGTTAAAATGAAATTAGCGGATTTAGAGGACCGTTCAAGATGGAACAATGTAAATTTCCAGGGGGTGGGGGAAATGGTACCCCCATCGGAGTTGCGTAATCATATTCAACAACTCATGGCGGACCTCCTGTCTGATGCGCCCAAGAGAAATTACAGTAGACAGGGCACACAGACTCCCTAAACCGGCATTCCTGCTGGATAATGTTCCTCATGATGTAATCGGCAGGATTCACTTTTACCACATTAAAGAGGCACTTATGCAAAGGGCTAGAAGGGCTCCATCACTACCCGAGCCTTATTCCGGGATAACACTTTTCGCTGACATGTCCAAGCACACAATGCAAGCCCACAGTAAGCTCATCTCCCTCACCAAACTGTACCACAATCATAACGTGGTCTACAAGTGTGGCTTCCCAGCCAAGCTACTAGTTACATGGGAGTATAAAAGCTTTACAGTGTTAACGGTAGAACAAGGGATGAAACTGGCCACACAATGAGGCCTCCTGCTGAGAGAAGCAACGAACAACAAAGAGAGCACTTCACCCAAAGCACTCAACCCGGGTTGGGAAAAGGTACCTGGCTAAGTAGTTATGCACCGCTAAACCAAACCAAATAGGTTGAGCCATTAACCCCCTCTGCAAAAAGCAGTTATCACTGCTCTAAAATGACTTGTTTTTTGTTGTTCTTTAACCCCTTTTGTTTCAGTTTTTATCTATACAGTTCCAATCTGTTTGATGACACCACTAACTCATTTCTAACTTGGAGTCACCAGCTAGATGGAAGAAGCAGGCATCTCCAACTTCTAATCCTGATGAACCGCAAAACCTGCACAACAACCCAGGTACCGCTTCATATTACTTCTTTAAGGGCTACAGCTTATGCAATCTTCACCAATACTCATTTTAAAAATGGTACTTAAAATAGTTTCGCTGCACGCCAACGGATTAAATAGTCCGTATAAAAGGAATGCTCTGTGGCAAGAGGCCAAGAACCTCTCTGGCGATGTTATATGTGTACAGGAGACTCATTTCATGGCCGCCAAACCACCTAAATGTACACACAAGTCTTTCCCCCACATCTTTACTGCGAACACAGCTGTGAAGAAAAGAGGAACTATGATGGTGATCAAAAATTCAGTCACGTTTAATCTGCACACCTCTCTTCTGGACCAACAAGGAAGATACGTCATCTTAGTTTGTGATATTAATAATATTACCTACACATTAGCTAACATCTATGCACCAAATGTGCGACCTATCGCCTTTCTACACAGAATTCAAAAAAAAAGTTTGTCAAATACGCAAAGGCCAATTGCTTATATGTGGCGATTTCAATGCCATTGTTGACCACAGGCTAGACTCCACCGCGACATCACGCTCTCGCAACACCTTACAAACTTTTCTCCACAAGGAAGATCTATATGATATATGGCGATGTCTTAATCCAACAGAGAGAGACTATACATATTACTCGGCACCGCATTGAATTTACACACGTATTGCTCTCCTTGTGTCAGATCTGTCAACATGGTCTAAAGTCGAGATGGTGAAAATTCATTCTATCCTGTGGTCAGACAATGCTCCGATCTCCATATCTCTTGCAGAAATGTGCAACCAGAAACCTGTGTATATGTGGCGCAATAATGTAAGCCTCTTTTCCAGGTCGCCATATAAAGAAAAATTGATAAATGACATTAAAGAATTTTTTGAAAGAAATTTTAACCCAAACATGCCTTTGCCCTCGGTCAGGTGCGCACACAAGGCTTTCAGAAGGGGTTTGATGATTCAGATGGCGTCCAGGGAAAAGAGGCAAAAATTGCAAAGGATGTCTAACTTGCTTCTCAAAATCAAACAGCTAGAATCTCATCATAAAAACACCTAGGCAGTTGATCAATTAGCAGAGCTGACAACTTAGAAATGTGCTAAAGGCCATCCTAGACACAAGATATGAAAATTCATTAAGAAGATTTAAGGCACTACACTATTCCCAAAGCAATCAGGCAGGTAAATTTCTAGCAAATTACCTAAAACAGAGACGGATCAGCTCTAAAATTAATCACATTCTAGACCCTGAAACCCAAACAAAAGTGTTCCATCCAGAAAACATAGCCAACGCATTCCAAAAATACTACAAGGCCTTATACAACTTAGATAAGGATCCAACAACTTCACAACCCACTGAATTATCCATTTCAAACTTTTTGAATTCAGTCGCTCTGCCAAGGCTGTCAGAAGAGGAGTTGAAGGGTCTCAACTCCCCTATCGAACAAGATGAGGTTCTGGCTGTTAAAAAAAATCAATGCCTAGAAACAAATCGCCAGGAGCCAATGGCTTCACCTCTGAGTACTGCAAATTGTACTCTGAGGAACTGGCTCCGCATATGGCTGCAATGTTCAACTCTATGGCCTTAGCTGCATCTATACCTGTAGAGATGTTACAAGCTACAATAGTAACACTGCCTAAACAAGGGACTCCGGACAGCCCACAAAATTTTCGCCCCATAGCATTATTAAATTCTGACTTAAAAATATACGCCAAAGTGTTAGCCAACAGGCTGGCGAAGGCTAACCCAAAACTGATTAAATCAGACCAGGTGGGATTTGTGCAGGGCTGACAGGCCCCAGGTGGCACTCGACGGATGCTCAACCTTCTGCACGTAGTCGAGCAGCAGGGGACACCTGCGGTGTTCCTCACTCTCGATGCGGAGAAAGCATTTAACCGAGTGCACTGGGGCTACCTACAGGCGGTATTACACAAGTTTGGCCTGCAGGGCTTTGCCCTATCGGCGATCTCTGCACTGTACACTTCCCCCTCAGCAAACATCTTTACCTCTAATGCATTATCCCCAACCTTTCAAATTACAAATGGCACGCGGCAAGGGTGTCCATTATCCCCCTTGATTTTCACCCTAGTAACGGAGCCCCTTGCTGAAGCAATCAGCCAAAAAACAGCTATCACTGGAATACCAATAAAAGGTCACCGCATAAAATTGCGTTATTTGCCGATGAGGTTGTCTTATCACTTACTAACCTGGAGTCTTCCCTGGCAGCAGTTAAAGTAGTTATAGATGAATTTAGTAGAGTTTCATACTATAAACGAAATACTGTCAAATTGCTTATCCTCCCCATAAACATTCCCAAGCGGAAGCTTGCATACCTGCAATCACAATTTAAATTCACTTGGACAAAGGGAAAACTCCTATACTTAGGAATAATCTTAACATCCCCGACCATTGAGGTATACAAGACCAACTTTTTACCTCTCATACAGAGTCTCCCAGGACTTGAACCGCATAGCTAAATTTGAACTGAATTGGTTGGGCCAAAAAGCAGCCTATAAAATGTTAGTACTTCCAAAAATGTTGTACTTATTTAGAACAATCCCTATCTTACTACCACATACATTCTTTCACAAGCTCAATGTTATCCTCAAACTCTTCACTAGGTACCTAGAATGGCCTTCTCGACTCTATCAAAACAAAAACAATGGGGGAGTTGGCCTCCCAGCACTGGAACACTACCATAAAGCAGTGTTGATTGACCAACTTCATGCCTGGTGCGAACCCACAACTGAAAAACACTGGGTCAACATTGAAAAAGCATCAACAGACAACAAAGACCTTGCAACCCTACTTTTAGCTTGCAGAACAGGCATTCCAATAACAACACCTAGCCTACCGGAAATGCAAGCCTCTATCCAAGCCTGGAACTCAATTCATAATAAGACCAACAAAGAAATCGCAAATTTACAAATACTCACCTCAATCATGGTGGTGAAACATATCATCCAAACTATCAGGGTACAAACTTGGGTGGACCACAATATTCACTACGTCAAAGATATAAAATTAAACAACCCAAAATATAACCTCTATGTGACAATGCAAATAAAACATTTACTGGCAAAGCAAAATATAAAAACAATAGAAGTGTTTGGGGATGTTTGGGAGTGGATACAGGAAAGGAGGCATTTCCAAGATTTACTCCCACATATTACCTGATAATCACTATAAGACTTTGAAACAAAATTTAGCATTTTAGAATAGAAACTGGCTAGACAAACCACGTTAAAAGCATCCAGATGTGTAGATAACTGGGACAACTACTTAAAAATAACTCATAGAAGCTACTTGGTCCCTTCTAAACTAGCAAGGATTTCCTCAAACTCATCTTCTAAATGCTGGAGGGAATGCAGAGACCCAGGCACCCTACACCACATCTTTTGGTCATGCAGGGGCCTCCACAACTTCTGGAAGGAAATCTTATCCCTGATTCATAGAGTGACAGGCGCCCATGTTCCCCCATCTCCGGAACGGGCACTCCTGCACCTTAGAATGGATAAAATCCCCCCAAAAGTTTCATGTCATAATAGTCCAAATCCTAACAGCAGCACGTGTAGGCATCCCTTTGGAAGATGAACAAAATACCAGAGGCCCCCGCAGTTGTTCAAAAAGTACAAACGATAACTAGATACGAACACTTGTTAGCATACAGTACGGACTTTGTGCAGGCGGTTACTCAGAATTGGAACAGTTGGACAAGTTTATTCCCTGGGTAACACAACAATACCCAAAAAGAAGTATCAGATGGTGTCTACGTAACTTCATTCTGCTTACCTATTCCCCTTTGTTTGCACTTTTTCTCTTTCTTCACCTTTCCCTTCTGTTAGCCTATCCCTTTATTCTTTTCCCTCCCCCTTTCCCTAATTTCCTTACGTTGATAACACTAATTACTGTTGAGCAAGGTATTACATTGCTGAAGTAAACTGAAGTAATTACCGAATAGTCACAACATATGAGGATATTGATTGTGCAGAGAGCTACCCCGGGGAGCCACTGCCCTCTCGGAGCACAGATTGATCCCAGATGGGGTGCCCGGGAGGGGTGGACCGAGGAAACGGATGATACGATTTGGTTCAATGTCATAAAATCTGTCTAAACTGCATAACATTATACTTACAACAAAGCAACATAAATGTAATTACTTGTCTTGCTACTTAACTGCAATATACACCTGTTATTGTGTTGAAAAAACTTTTTCAATAA
This sequence comes from Glandirana rugosa, assembly GCA_018402905.1. Classification (NCBI taxonomy): domain Eukaryota; kingdom Metazoa; phylum Chordata; class Amphibia; order Anura; family Ranidae; genus Glandirana; species Glandirana rugosa. The sequence continues at coordinate 793,723 of BLSH010040907.1, forward strand.
AAACGCTTTGAAAGAAAAGAACTGGTAAAACTGGATTTTTTTACTTACCGTAAAATCCCTTTCCCTGAGTTCATTGACAGATACAGCAGCTCATGGACAAGTGGGTTATGCTGCCCTCTTCAGGAGTAGACTAGGCAGAACAGGCAATTCTAACAGTAAAAAAAAAGGCAGACACAGCCGCTCCCAGGGGGTAGTCCCCACTGGCAGCAACCCTCCCTCCACCCTGCTACAGCTAGCTCAGTTCGTAACAAGCAGTACCAACATGAACAAGAGGGGTGAGTGCTGTGTCCGTCAATGAACTCAGAGAAAAGGATTTTACGATAAGAAAAAAAATCCTGTTTTCTCTTTCGTTCATTGACGGACACAGCAGCTCATGGACAAGTGGGACGTCCAAAAGCAGTTCCAAAATAACGAGGGGTGGGCAACAGAACAATAAAGGAACTTCACCCAAAAGAAACCTCTGAGAAACCAGAAGACGTGTCTCACGCGGCCACTTGCAAAACTTATCGGCCAAATGCAGCATCCGAGGAATGCCAAAACATCAACTTTGTAAAATTTTGAAAAGGAGTGCACGGAGGACCAATTAGCTGCCTTGCACACTTGAGACACCGACGCCTGATGTTGGAAAGCCCCGGAAGTGCTAATCGCCCTGGTAGAGTGAGCCGTGACCGGGAAAGGAGGCTCAAGACCCCTAACAGCATAGGCTCAGGTCACCGTTTGTCTAATCCAACGGGAAATAGTGGCCGACGAGGCCTTTGCGTGGACCATCCACAACTACAAACAATGCATCCGACCTCCTAAAGGAGGCCGTGGTCGCCAGATACACCCGCAGAGCCCAAACAACATCCAGAGAGTGCAAAGCAACCTCCTTAGGGTGAGACAGGCGTGGGCAGAGCGAAGGAAGGATGATGTCCTCATTGATATGGAAAGATGACACCACCTTCGGCAGGAAGGAAGGTGACAGACGTGAAATCGCCTTATCCTTGTGTAGGACCAGATATGGAGACCTACAGGACAGAGCCGCCAACTCGGACACCCTCTGCGCGGATGTGATATCTACCAGGAAAGCCACTTTTTGCAAAAGCAACTGTAGCGATATCTCCCTGATATTCTCAAACGGCGGCTTCTGAAGCACCAAGAAGACCAGATTAAGGGCCCCATAGCGCCAGGGTGGAGCGAACATGGGGGACGACGTGTCGAACCACCTGCACAAAGGTACGGATCAAAGAGTGAGTCACCAATGGACGCTGAAAAAAGATCGCCAGGGCAAAAATCTGACCCTTGATCGTACTCAACGCCAGCTTCTGGTCGAGACCCCTCTGCAGAAAAGACAGAAACCGAGATACCGAAAAAGATCGGGGATTCCACCCCCCATTCTCGCACCAGGCGATGTAAGCCTGCCAGGTGCGGTGGTATATCTTCCAGGAAGTGGCCTTACGTGCCTTAAGCATGGTGGGGATCACTGAGTCCGACACACCTCGATCCCTCAACACCTGGGATTCAATAGCCAGGCCATTAAAGCCAGAGAGGGTAAAGCAGGATGCAAGATTGGCCCCTGGGACAGTAGGTCCTCGTGAAGCGGGAGTCGCCAGGGAACGCCCACCACCATTCGTACCACGTTGGCGTACTAAGGGTGCCGCGGCCAGTCTGGAGCTACGAGCATGGTCGGTATTCCCTCTGTCTCTATTCTGCGTAGAAGGCGCGGAAGCAACTTGAGAGGGGGGAAAAGCATAGATGAGCCGATACCAAGCCCACTGAGCCACTAGAACGTTTGCCGCGTCCGCCAAAGGGTCCCTTGTCCTGCTCATGAATGTCTGCACCTTCTGATTGAGACGAGACGCTAACAGGTCCACGTCTGGTGTACCCCACCTCAGACAAATCTAATGGAACACGTCCGGGTGCAAGGACCACTCTTCTTGGTTCAACCCCTGATGACTGATGTGGTCCGCTTGCCAGTTCTCTACGCCTGGAATGTGAACAGTGGAGATTGCCGGTACGTGGAGCTCTGCTCACCGCAGAATGTGAGCCACCTCCGAGGCTGTAGCCGAGCTTCTTGTCCCGCCCTGGTGATTCACGTATGCCACTGTCATGGCTCGACAGGATCCGAACAGGGCACTGTGCAGCCTCCTCGTCCAGAGGGAGAGGCAGCACTTGATGGCCCAAAGTTCCAGGACATTGATCGGGAGACGAGACTCCTCCGGGGACCAGCGGCCCTGGGCCGACAACAAGGCTGGCATCCATTATAGCCACCGTCCAATGAAGGGGGAGGAACGACTTCCCCAACCACAGGGCCAGAGCCCGCAGCCACCAGAGCAGTGAAGTCCTGGTCTGGCATCCCACCCTAATCAACTGATCCAGGGACGATGGGGTACTTGTCCCATTTCAGAAGAATCTCCAGCTGCAGGGCACGGGTGTGACACTGGGCGTATGGAACCGCCTCAAAGGTGGATAACCATGAGCCCCAGGACCCTCTTGCAAAAATGTAGGGAGGACCATTTCTGGGACAGCAGGGACCGAATCGCCGACTGAAGCGCCTGTAGCTTGGTCGGTGGAAGGAAAACCTTCGACTGGGATGCATCCAAGATCAGACCCAGATACTCAAACAGGTCAGCACCGATTTTGGGAGATTTATCACCCAGCCAAACTCCTGCAGAGTGCACATGGTGATCATCACATTATCCCTCAGGGCTGGGGCCAACTCCGTATGCAAGAGGAGGTTGTCCAGGTATGCCACCACCACGATGCCCCTCTGTCTCAACAGAGCCAGAACCGGCGCCAGCATTTTGGTGAAAACCCGAGGCACAGAGGCCAGGCCAATAGGGAGAGCCACAAACTGATAGTGATGCTCCCCGACTGCGAATCGCTGGTGCTGAGTGAATATGGGCATATGCAGGTACGCTTTCTTGATGTCGAGGGAAGCCAGGGAATCACCCTGGTGAAGTGCCGCCGCCGCAGAGCGGACAGACTCCGTCCTGAACTTTTGTACAAGTACAAAGTCGTTGAGGGCCATTAGGTCAAGGATCGGCCGGACGCCATCCTCCTTTGGAGCAACAAACAGATTGGAGTAAAAACCTCGGAAACGTTCCGGAGTCGAAACAGGGACCACCACCCCTTGACGAAGCAGGTCCTGCAGCCTGCCCGGGGGGAGCCGCATATTTGAGACAAAGAACCAATCCGGAGGACGGGAACGAAATTCTATTTTGTACCCAGACAAAATCACCTCGTGCACCCAGCGGTCCGAAATGCGGAAAGCCCATTGGTCCGCAAACCCCAGGAGACGATCCCCCACCCGCAGGACGGACGGGGGCAACCCTTCATGCTGAGGACTTGTCACGCTTACGCTGCCAGGGAAGCTTCTGTCCACCCGCTGGAGGCTTGGCGTGCTGGAAGCCCTTGCCCGACGAGTGGGACGTACGAAAAAGCCTCTTCTGGGCCGAAAAGGAGGGACATGACCTACAACGGGGCTCCTTACTCCTCCTAGTCTCCGGAAGGAAGGTGCTCTCCCCACCAGTGAGATCCTTAATAATCTCATCCAAGGTGGCTCCACAGAGCCGCCCACCCTGTAATGGCACTGCTGGGACAGCTAAAGGGCAAAAATTTATAGACCTATTACAGGACAATTTTATGGTCCAGTTTATTGAGGCCCCAACTAGAAATGACGCTTTGCTGGACCTGGTAATCTCAAACCATGCAGAGCTTATTACCAATATTCATATAAAAACATCTGGGTAACAGTGATCATAACATGATTTCATTTAATGTAAGCTGCA
>BLSH010040907.1:809736-823064 GCA_018402905.1 Glandirana rugosa
CAGCCGGTGTACCAAGTCGGAGACCACGAGGACCGCCGGTAAAACCGCATCAGTACTGGTGGTAAAACAACATCCGCCGGCGTGCCAAACCAGATCACACAGGCCGTCTGTAAAAGAACACCGGACACGTGTACAAGGCTAGGGACACACTGATATCATTTGCTGCTCAGTGACTGCAGTATTCTAGTCTGCATCTCCCCAAGGTAATACTTAAAATCTGGCCTGTTGGTGGGTCCTGAGGACAGGAGTTGAGAACCACTGCTGTGGACAAACTTATCAAGGTAAGACACATAGGGGAAAACCTTAGCCACTCAGGCTAACCAAATGGCGCCAGACTGATCTCAGGGACCGCGCCCCCCCCCCACACACACACAGGGATCGGAACATGTGCACAGGCCACAAGAAAATGTCTGCCGGACACACTAGACCAAACCGTGCGGCCGCCTACAACAAAATGGTGGTCATGACTACGCCAAAATGGCCGCCAGGAGCACCAGAGGCTGAACCATGTGGCCGACCACAAGAAAATGGCGGCCAGACTACACCAAAATGGCCACCGGACGAGCAGCACGAGACAAGAGGGTGAAGGGTGCAGCTTAAAGCCCCGGACACCACAAGGGGAGGGGGGGGACCAGTGGCAGCGCAGCACCGGAGGGGAGGGGGTGAAGAGAAGGAGGGAGGGGGGACCAGCCCGCCAGCCTAACACCCCGGGGGGAACCCGCCTGCTCCCCCCATACCCATCCAGTCGGGCGGAGCGGGTATCCCACCCGAGACAGATCTGCTCACCCGTCCAGTCCGGAGGGAGCTGTCGGCCATGGTAGCACTGTGAGACGGACTCAATCGCCTGGTCATATGTGCTCCGGTAGGACATTTAACCCACGGGGCCACCCCGTCTGGTTCGGAGCTTGTCGTGGCCGACCCAGTTAAGGTCTGCGCACGCTCGATGGCCGGCTGGGGAGACTACCTGGATCTATAATATCCAGCCCGTCGCCCAGCCCAGCTACTTGATTGCAGTCTTCATCCGAAAACTCAGCCGAAGTGGACCAAGCAAGGGTACCACAGATCCCAGCAGGGAGCCAGGTCTTACTCCTTGCACTAGGCAGAAGAAACTGAGCTAGCTGTAGCAGGGTGGAGGGTTGCTGCCAGTGGGGAATGCACCCTGGGAGGGGATGTGTCTGTCTTTTTACTGTTAGAACTGCCTGTTCTGCCTAGTCTACTCCTGAAGAGGGCAGCATAACCCACTTGTCCATGAGCTGCTGTGTCCATCAATGAACGAAAGAGAAATGTTTATTTATTTTATGTTTTATTCATCCAAATTGCAGACTGTAGCCCAATACTAGATGTGGACAATTATTGCTCCTCTTGTTGGATTTATGAGGTGTCACATGTCTAACCAATAGATCTTTCCTATTCTTACTGATGGCACAGGATAGGGCTCTATCAAGTGACCATTTAGGATATCCTCTGTCTAAAAAACGATTATATAATTTAGATGATTCCTCCACAAAAGTTGATTGCTGCAGATGCGACACAATCTAAGGAATTGTCCCATAGGAATACCTTTTATAGTATGATGGGGATGGCTGGAGTTAGCATGAAGTAAACGGTTACCAGCCATTGGCTTCCTGTATAAACTACAGGAAACCCGATTCCCCTCATACGCCAGCTGTACATCCAAGAAACTGATGTATAATCGTCCCTACATTCTGTGAAATGCAGATTAAAGGTATTATCATTGCGATAAGACAAAAAAGAACCAAAATCAAGACTCCTGTGGCAAACAAAGATGAGATCGCCCATGTAGTGAAAGTACAGGACAATCTGATCTCTGAATGGGTTACCATCTCCAAAGATGTGGCGCCTCTCACACCAAACCATGAAAAAGGTTGTAGCAGCACAAAGACTAGCTTAACAAAATTACAAAACCATGGAAAGGTAATATAGTTTACATTTACATACTTGCATCTATCTGACGATCTGCTTTCAATATAATTGGTGCAGTAAATTACTAATAGCTCTAATGACATTTCCCCCCCTGAAATTAGGCAGGAGCACCATTGAAGCAAAAGTACCTTTTACAAATGTATCATTTTCAGTTCATCATTCTATCATTTCAGCTCAACATATCAGGGAGAGAATATATCACAGTAGCTGGACTGTCTGTGTAGTCTTATAACCATAGATCCATTTAACCTACAAACATGCATCCTTTTATACTTTTTCATAAAAAAATATCAGAAATAACTGTTTCCACAGCAACCAAATGTAATCCTGTAGTGGAAAATAAGAGTTTGGAAACGTTTTCTCTAGACCCCTGGTGCCCAACACATGGGCCACATGCGGCCCCCCAGCATTGTGTGTGGCCTGCAGCAGTTTGAGCTGTGCCAACCCTTCTGAAGTACTGGCAGAGCCTGACATATTGGGCACCAGGGAGAGAAAGGAAAACAAAACCACAATTGGCTTTGGTTTGTTTTCCTTTTCAGGAGATCCATCCAATTCTTCTGGAATGGAAGCAGCAAACTGCGCAAGTGTAGTGACATCTCAAGGGGGTGCCCCCCCCCCGGGTGCCCCCCCATGGAATGCAATAAGAGTTAATTCTGCAGCTGTGCCAATGATGAATGAGAGGTGCTACACCAGGTAAATAACTGCACATTGACAGCCCTGCTTTATTCAGCCCCTGCACTCTCCACCCAAAGGAAGGGAAACACAACTGTAGTGTGAGAAGCACAGTTAAATGGCAACCAACAAAAGGACAGACGGCCTTGTATGTCGCTGGCCTCTGCCAGTTTTATGGCATACACACGCGCATCCCCATGCCAACATGCGCTGTGATTAGACACAGGGCCCTGTGTTTGGCTCTGTACAGAGGGAACAATCTCTCTGTTTCTTATCCCTGCAAAGCATATGCTGGGCGACACATACAGGTACGTCGCTGGTCTTGTAGCTGCCACCCGCCCACAGTAAAACTACTGTGGGTGTGGGGGAAGTGGTTACTGCACGGAGACCTATCTGTAAAGCAGTAGTAAACTCACATCTTTCAACTGTACCTTATACTAAGTCTTACCTGTAGGTACAGTGAATATCTCCCTATACTTGAATAGTTTAGTAAATATTCACATCAGCCGGGACCAATCTGCACTCTGCATTTATAGCACACTGACAGCAGACAGCAACGTGCCGCAATTGTTATTCACATCCACAGGTTTGCCATCAGCACAGCTATTCAAACAGCCAGACATCACAAACCTAGAGGGAAGATCGGGTGAAGATGGAAGTGCCTGGAGTGGAGAGCGCATGCCAATGGAAGGCTCCACTTGACAGGCAAGTCTGGCATAGTGTGCTAGTATGCGGTGCATACTAACATTATGGCATAACATTGTAGCGAGTCTATTTTTAAAATGTTGTTAGCAAAGTTTACCTACCACCTCAAGTACGATGCCATTGTATGGCCCTTTTCAAATGTGGGGGGCAACACTTGTGGCCCTCTGTATTTACTAAGCTGACCACCACTACTCTAAACAGTGATAAAGGCTTTCCAATGTGGTCACTGCAAAGCCATAGTGTTTCATTATAACCACACATGCTGTGAATTGTGCACTATGAAAACAACATTAAAAGTTAATTACAGTCACTGTTAGACAAATACCTTTATCTTGGGCACCGATTCAGGAACTGGAGGATTGAAGGTCATTCCATTTATACTGTAATCATTAAATAATTCTGAGGCAGACCTACAAAATATTAAATACATATAAAAGTGAATACAAAAAATGTATGAACATTTTTGTGAAATACTGAGGCTACATTAATACTTAAAACACAAGCTCTGGTCTTACAGGATGACAGTTTAATCATTTCTATGCTAGGACCCCCTCACCCACATAATGCCAGATGGTCTGTTTCTGTTACAGTCATCTTATTGGTTTTAAGGGGGGGGGGGGGATGGGCAACCGTTCTGGCCACAGAGGGCCTACAACATCTGATAGAGAGAACAGATTTTTTTTGTTCTGTTTCACACCCGCTAAAGTTTTGCTGTTAAAATCCGTTCAAATGTACTGTACACATTTTGAAAGATACCATTGGGATGTTTAGATAAGGCAGCAGAATGGTAAAGCTCAAATTAAAAGTTAAACATTCAGTTTAGAAAAGCTTTAACTTTAAATGTTACATTATAGTGCACACACGTTAAACTGTCTGTGTATATTGATGGTGTACAGACAGGAATTACTACAATGGTGCCAATTCTATAGTTCTTATGCAACTTATGCAAATGTCATCTATAACATGCCCATGGGATCTGGGAATTTGATTTATTGTATATTTACTATTATTTATCTTGCTGGGGAAAAGCCACCCCCCCCCCTTTCATGGACCTGAGGCAACAGATCAATTATAATACTGCTGAGATCTATACTGGCAGAGATAGGCAGGGCAGAGCTAGATTGGTTTGCATACTACTTTACCCTTTTGTCATTTTAAAAGGCCAAATAAAAAGATACTCTATTTTTATCAGGCTTGGCAGCATGTGACAAAACGTCAATTTGCATTTATGAATTCTGCAGGTCGGGCTACCCAACCCCCCCCCCCCCCCCAATTTCTTTTTATGGTGTTCAAGATTTCCAAGATTTCGTTCAACACCTATAGGTGACCACCTAAGAATTTACTCCTGAAATAACTGGAACGCAATTCTAGAAATACATTGAATCTGAAAACACTGTTCTTTCGATTAATACATTTCTTACTAAAGGGTGTCCAGTCGTTTTTGTTAGCAGAAACAATTGGTAGAACTACAATGCTAAACCATTCCCAATGTAGGAAACCTTACCTGCGGCTATAGGATTGTCCCAGAGCTGCTGAACCTTCTGATGGAGCCCCAGCACAAAGGTGTGCTGCGAATATCCGAACAACAGGATGAAAATGCCTCTAAAAGGATATAAATATATTTTATATTTATTGCCAGCTTATAAAAGTACATTTCCTTATCTTTCATACACAGAGCAAATTTCTTTCCTGCAACCACGGGTTGCAGGAAAGAAATTTTTTGGATTCCCCCCATCAACACAGACTGTGTTGACCGGGGAATCCCTCCTGCAGGGCCATGGTCTTCTCCTGGCTGGAGCAACTCGGAGAAGACAATGATCAGCCTGTCTACTAATGGTTTGAATCTCGGCCGATTCCTGCCTTAGGCACACAGGAATTCTAAAACAGGTTATGTTGCCCCCCCTTACAGGAGGTTGGAACTCTGGAAAACAGAAGAAATCGGTTGTAGGCCAGACACTGCATTATCCCTCCTCTAGTCAACATGCATCCGTTTTTTTGTCCTAGGAGGTTGGACGCCTTTTTCTCAAGTAGGGGGCTGTTTGTTCATCCTACTAGGTACCTGGTATGTTCATCCCCCCCTACCCCCACATCGGTGCTCATGTCACCCCTTGCAGCCTTCAGCCTACATCCTCAAATTGGGCATCTCTTTCAGCTGCCCCGCTTTACCCTTCTGGTTTTACTGCACCCTATTGTGCATCTACCCAGCCTCTCGTAAGTTCACTACTTCTGGAGACTTCAGATTCCTAACTTGGATATGAGCTTACCCATGGGAATTGTATCCCACTAAAAATCATCGGAATCCTTTTCCTCCATGTGTGGTTACACCCTTTGTGCTAACTGATATTTCTACTCCCGAGAGAACTATTGACCTACAAGGCCCACAGAGGTCAGATCCTACTGCTCCTTTTCCTGGTGAGGACATACCCTTCAGCATCTCCTGGCAGTGCTTGACCAGTGCTCAAGCATAGATATCATAGTTCATAAATACAAAAACCTACAGCGCTCTTATGTAGATCACTTAATGGATCTACTATATCCGAATATATGAACACCTATTGCAGTGCATCTCTGAATATCATATAATAAAGTGACAAGTGCAAAACATAAATATCTGTGAAAGATAAATTCATAAAATTCATATATTATAAAACTCAAAATTAGAACAATTGGATAATCCACATGCAATACATAGTCATGTGAAGAAACAATTAGTTCATAGCATCAATAAATACAGTCCAATCCAAAAAGTGCTTAGTGCGCAAAAAATTAGGATTCTGTGTGCAAAGTCCTCGTGCAAAATGATGACATTCAGATCTGAAAATCTGTGACGATCCACAGTAACTGTGACAGCTGTCCCACCACCACTAGTATAATATGCGCTTACCCAAGAAATTAGTATAGCATAGAAATGAGTATAGATCACAGTACTCCCACTGTACGGTTCTGGCCACCCTGGATGGGTAAAGATATAAAAAGTCCACCTTTTCATTAAGGGGATGTTATTCACTGGTACATCTCGCAGCCACCCCTTCACTATGTATTCATAATACTCCCCAAATGGCATGTGGGTATAAGTAAACTCACATAGTGTAAAATCTTTTATAAAGGTCTTAAAAATAAAGTAGAAAACTTACATCTACAGTAAAATCAACATGAGCTCATCAAATCCTCAATAAATTGTTAATTTTACTGGATGTAAGTTCTCTACTTTATTTTTTTAGAAATTTATAAAAGATTTACACTAGGAGTTTCCTTATACCCACATGCCATTTGGGGAGTATTATGAATACATAGTGAAGGTGGCTGCGAGATATACCAGTGAATAAAGGTGGACCTTTACCCATCCAGGGTGACCAGAACCGTACAGTGGGAGTACTGTGATCTATGAGCCTTCTATACTCATTCTTGGGGTAAGTGCATAATATACTAGTGGTGGTGGGACAGCTGTCACAGTTACTGTGGATCGTCACAAATTTTCAGATCTGAGTGTCACCATTTTGCACGAGGACTTTGCACACAGAATCCTCATTTTTTGCGCACTAAGCACTTTTTGGATTGGACTGTATTTATTGATGCTATGAACTAATTGTTTGTTCACATGACTATGTATTACATGTGGATTATCCAATTGTTCTAATTTTGAGTTTTATAATATATGAATTTATCTTTCACAGATATTTATTTTTTGCACTTGTAACTTTATATGATATACACAGATACACTGCAATAGGTGTTCATATATTAGGATATAGTAGATCCATTAAGTGATCTACATAAGAGTGCTGCAAGTTTTTGCATTTATGATTTATGCTAAGATCACGTGTCGGTCTTTTGTGCTAGCTGCTTACCTGGTAATGGCATAAGTGAAGTGCGGTAATTTCTATATTTCTATAGATATCCTAGTACTCTTTCCTGGCATCCCTATTATGGAATACTCAAAGAGATTCTCCTTAAAGTGGTAGTAAACGCGGTTTGTACTTTTTGACCTACAGGTAAGCTTATAATAAAGCTTACCCTAAAGGTTAAAGCAATATCTCCAATGTGCAAGTTTAGGAGATATTCTAGTGAGCAGCAGCCAGTGATGTCACGGACGCATGTGCTCTGAAGGAACGGCATACCCGTGGCCATCAGTCCCATCGTGGCATGGCCCGCGAACCTGGAAGGTAAATCAAGTGAAGAGGGAATGGCCATTCATTTCATTTAGGGAAAACATGGCCTATCAAACTCTTCATGAGTAGCAGGCATTGCATTGAACAGGGATATCCTGGTATGGACTCTTAGTTCCCTTCAGACTCCTCTGAGTTACAGAGTATGGACATTAGACACCCAGATGGACAAGACGTTATTTGCTAGTGTCTAGTGGGGGGATAGGAGGGTTCCATCCCATTGTCATGATGGACGCATTCTCCTTTCTAGCCCTTGAGTCTGGTTCTCCAGAACAGATAGTTCTGTGGGTCAGTGTTTTGACCTTACCATCACTAAATATTGTAGATAAACACACTATATTGTGGCGCAAGCTGTCCGACTCCGCAAAAATGGATGCTCTGCAAATAGTTCATAAAGTCCATGTGTGGCACTTCAGGGGCTAACTCAGGGGGCCTCCAACATTCTCATCTCTAAAAGGAACAGCAGAGGATGCATCTAAAGTTCAGGAAAAAAACAAACAAACGCATTTCACATTTATTAATAAAAACAATTAGCGACTCGGATTTGAGAAGGAATAAAGAGCCTGTCATGTGAACTTTATCCGCTGGGGGTTGTCATCCAGACCACAACAGCACATAGGAGGTAATCCAGTCCAAAAACTCTGTTCTTCAAATGACCAGGAAATACTCAGGAGCCATGTGAGTCAGACAGTTAAAGGAAAGTCCTATGTATGATGTCAAACTTCTACAAACCTTCTATGCTCCCCAAACCAGGCACGCAGAAATTTGATCCTTCTACTGGCATAGAGCAACCCACATGGGCATCTTAAATAATATACCACAAACGGAGAGGAGCAATTTTGGAAATAAGTGATAGCAAAAGTTCTACTATTGCTTTGGAAAGATTGCAAGCCATGTGGCACATATTTTACATATAAGGCATTTACATTTCCCGCATTAGTACACATCAACCAAATTACCGAACGTGCCAGGTTGTGCATCTGGATTTTACTTGGTGCAATTTTTCCCTTTAATGTTTCTTTTATTATTTATTTATTTTTTTTAAGACAACTTAGGCTTACTGGGAATTGTAGATTTTAAGTGCGGGCCCTATTGAGGATGTTCCAGTGTCTACAAAACACTCTTTCCATGTGCCGAAATTGGGTGCGAAAATGGGTGACAAATCTGATAACTTGGTCCACTTTCTTAATTTTTTTCTGTGTGTGTTGTGGTGATAGAATAGGAGGAGACACCAATTCCTGAGGGTAGCCCTTGTCCATAAATCAGTTTTTTGTTTTTTTTTAGAATAGGACTGTGTGTGTGCAGTTCTGATCAAGTCTACAAAACTGACTCTTAGGTATGTTATGTTCTGAATCCATGGTGGGTGGTGGCACCTGGTGTAAGAGATACGGGTTGTCAGCTGTGGATTTAAAAAGATTTTCTGCAATAATGTTAAAATCGCAATAGCCCAATTCAAGTTCCAGAAAAAACAAAATTGAGCTGTCACACAAGATGAGCTGTCACACACTGAATGATAAGGCGAAAGTGTTGGTGTTGCAAAATTGCACAAATGTCTCATCAGTGCAGAGGCAGTGTACGGTCATAAAATCTGCTGAAGCTCCCCATGACCCATGGTCAGATTGGCCTAGCTTGGTGCAAAATGTGCTCCCATAGCTGTGCCAGCTTTTTGAGCTTAAAAACCTCTATCAAATTCTAAGTAATTATGCTCCAGATATAATTATGTAGCTTGGAGAATGAAGCTGGCCTGTTGATCACTGGAGTTGATTTACTAAAGGCAAATACACTGTGCACTTTGCAGAGTTCGGAATTAGTGGAGAGGAAATGATTGACAGCTTCAAGACCTATGTCACATGGTAAGGACATGTAAAGAGGTTCTAGAATGGATTACCTCTGCTATGTGCTGATGTGGCCTGGATGACACCACCCAGTTGATGAAGTTCATATGACATTTTACTGCTTATCAAATTTGAGTTGCCAATTGTTTTTATTAATAAATGTAAGTTTTTTTTTACTGCACTTAGATGCCCCCCCTCTGCTTTTCAATTTTTTTCTTCACTGGATATCACCTGCAGGATCTTCACCACCTTCACAGAAAGCTCTGAGAAATCCCAGCAAAAGGTCAGATGACCTGCTCCCCATGCTGGACAGCGCTGAGTGTGTTGTTCATGACTACATCGTCTTTCCCAGAGCCAAGGTATGGCCTTTGGGATCTCAACAGATGATCTCTACATTGAAGGGTGAGTGTTCAGCAAGAGATTGTCCCTCTTTTACAACTTTGAGAGAAATATCTATCGCTAGAAGATCCTGTATTACCCTGGACAACCAGCAAACAGAAACTTGCCAGGAAACTATCGGAATTTTCCTTTATAAGGGCATAAGGGATTGTGCAAGTCCAGAGGCCTTTCATTTGAACTGATCACCAGGAGATAAGTTCTATTTGTGCTACTGAGCTGCAGTCTTCCTTCTTTCTCCTATATTCAGTCAGGTGAAAGTTCCTAGCAGTAGCACTGGGATTTCTACTCCTTGCACCATGGCAAAGGATGCTATTCCCCACAGGGATAGCATACTTGATTTTTAGAACCATACTTATTGGTAACTGGTAGGACAGGGTTATAATGTGGTCTATCACACCTTCTAAATATTTCTGTATGCTCGGTTGGGAGGGGCTCTGTTTTTTTCTGATCTAGCTCTACTTTAATTAGGGGTTCGGTATACCCTCATGTCTGCTATGCTTTAGGAGAATTATAGCTTTAGTAACCATTGGTATGTTACATTGTGAACAATGTCACACATTTTGCAAAAATGGTTGTCTAATCAGGCAACCTATTTTGTTATCATGGTCCTTGCTTTTCCTGAAGTCAAGGGTTAGAAATGCTAGACTAGAGCCTTATGCAGGGACTGTCTAGTCTCCATTTTAGACACAATTGCCTTTCCCAGTTCCTCTTAAGAAATATTTTTTATGGGATTTGGGCCAGTATTTTTTTTGACCACGTCATTGTTGGTCTAGTTTATTTCCTGTTAAGGTAGCTTTCCACTTGTTTTTTTGGTGGTCCTCCAGTTTCACTGGGTGGACCCAATTCATTCTTTGGGCACTAGATTCCCTTTAGAGGCCATTCTCATTCACCAGGTTGATCCTCAATGCTCTTCCCTTGGTTTTGGCTGTTCCTCTTTCATGGCCCTTTCTTCATGTTATGAGGTCAGGCACTGATGTGGAAGAGAAGGCCAGGCTCGCATTCTGCTCTCTAATTCATTCCAAAGGTGTTCTATCGGGTTGAGGTCAGGTGCAGCCCAGTCAAGTTCCTCCACCCTAAACTCTCACATCCATGTCTTTATGGACCTTGCTTTGTGCACTGGAGCACAGTCATGTTGGAACCGGAGGGGCCAACCCCAAACTGTTCCCACAAAGTTGGGAGCATGAAATTGTCCAAAATGCCTTGGAATGCTGACGCCTTAAAGCAGTTGTATACTCTAGAAAAAAAAAAAAAAAAAAAAAACCTATAAGGCAAAGGCATCATGAGCTAGTATGTTCGCGGCTCCAGCGCTGTGAGTGGCCAGAGCCGCGAGACGTGCGCGTGGGAGCCTGTTTTTCTGGCAGAGTTTCCGGCAAGGCTGCATGCAAGTGGAATATCTCCTAAACCGTACAGGTTTAGGAGATATTCATTTTACCTACAGGTAAGCCGGCTTACCTGTAGGTAAAAATGTGTTTTGGGATATACAACCGCTTTAAGACCCCTTTCACACTGGGGCGGTTTTCAGGTGCTTTACCTGTAGGTAAAAATGTGTTTTGGGGTATACAAGTAGTATCTTTGGGGCGGTGTGAAAGCTGTGTATACACCACTCCGAAACCGTCCCTGGCCACTGAAATGATGGGGCGTCTTAAAAGCGATTTGAAAGTAGCGCTAAGCAGGCGCTTTTAACCCCTTCTGGGGGGTAAAAGCACCGCTTAAACAGCGGAAAAGCGCTGCTAAAACTAGCGCCGCTTTACCACTAACGCTTGGGTGGCCCCAGTGTGAAGGGGCTCTCTAAGAGTTCCCCTTCACTGGACTGGAACCAAGAGGCCAAGCCCAACCCCCTAAAAAAACAACCCCTCCACCAAAAGATTTGGACCACTGCACAAAGCAAGGTCCAAAAAGACATGGATGAGCGAGTTTGGGGAGGAGGAACATGACTGGCCTGCACGGAGTCCTGACCTCAACCTGATGGAAAACCTTTGGGATGAATTAAAGCGCAGACTGCAGGCCAGGCTCTCTCTCCAACATCACTGCCTGACCTCACAAATGCGCCTCTGGAAGAATGGTCACATTCTTATAGACTCACTCCTAAACCTTTTGGACAGCCTTCCCAGAAGAGTTGAAGCGGTTATAGCTGCAAAGGGTCGGCCAACTCATTACTGAACCCTACGGACTAAGACTGGGATGCCATTAAAGTTAAGGTGCGTGTAAAGGCAGGCATCCCAATAGTTTTGACAATATAGCGTGTGTATATACAGTTGTGCTCATAAGTTTACATACCCTGGCAGAATTGGTGATTTCTTGGCCATTTTTCAGAGAATATGAATAACACAAACACTTTTCTTTCACTCATGGTTAGTGTTTGGCTGAAGCCACTTATCAATCAACTGTGTTTACTCTTTTTAAATCAGAATGACAACAGAAACTACCCAAATGACCCTGATCAAAAGTTTACATACCCCTGTTATTAATACCGTGTATTAACCCCTTTAACATCGACCGCTTTAAGTCTTTTGTGGTATTTGTAGATGAGGCGCTTTATCTTCTCAGATGGTAAAGCTGCCCTTTCCTCTTTGCAAAAAGCCTCCAGTTCCTGGAAAATTCTTGGGCAGAATCTTCACTTTATTCTGCTGTAGCCAATGACGGGTTGACTTGGCCTTGTGTTTTGGATCATTGTCATGCTGGAATGTCCAAGTGCATCCCATGCACAGCTTCCTGGCTGATGAATGCAAATGTTCCTCCAGTATTTTTTGATAAAATACTGCATTCATCTTGCCATCAATTTCGACCAAATTTTCTGTGCCTTTGTAGCTCACACATCCCCAAAACATCAGCGATCCGTCTCCATGTTTCACAGGCGTTGTTTACTCCTCTCTAAATGTATAGTTTATCATTGTGGCCAAAAAGCTCAACTTTGGTCTCATCACTCCAAATTACTTTGTGCCAGAAGGTTTGAGGCTTGTCGCTGTGCTGTTTGGCGAATTGTAAGCGGATACTTTGTGGCATTTGCGTAGTAATGGCTTTCTTCTGACGACTCGACCATGCAGCCAATCTTTCTTCAAGTGCCTCCTTATTGTGCATCTTGAAACAGCCACACCACACGTTTTCAGAGAGTCCTGTATTTCACCTAAAGTTATTTGTGGGGTTTTCTTTGCATCCTGAACAATTTTCCTGGCAGCTGTGGCTGTAAATTTAGTTGGTCTACCTGACTGTGGTTTGGTTTCAACTAGGGTTGTCCCGATACCACTTTTTTAAGACCGAGTACAAGTCCTGATACTTTTTTTCCAAGTACTCGCCGATACCGATTACCGATACTTTTTTTTAATGTCATGTGACAGTAGTACTGATATGCAGCACTGATGGGCAATGATAGGTGGCGCTGATGAGGCGTAGACTGTCAGTAGTTTTTAATTAAATTTTTTTTCACTATTTTATTTTTTACAATTCATTTTTTTATTATTTTCTGCAATTTATAGTTTTTTTTACAACGCTTTCTTTTTTTTGGGAGTGGACAATGCCATTGTTTTTTTATTTTATTTTTACAATTTTACGTTAAATTTTTTTATTTTGCGTTTTTTTTTTAATCACCCCTGTTGGGGGGGGGGGGGGG
>BLSH010040907.1:869810-884487 GCA_018402905.1 Glandirana rugosa
ATTGGTGAAGTCGGGGCCTTCCTAAACGACGAAATCCTGGCCTCGGGAAAAACGCTAAGCCGCTACGCAGTGTGACGCATCGCCGAATCGCAAAAAGGGCTCCGGTCCTAAAGCAGCAAATCCTTCCGGGGCTGAAGTGGTTAAAGGTATAAACCTTAAGGGGTGCCATCCTCATCCTTTATGTACAGTTTTGTGCTTCACTGACTCGGGACAAGCATGCAGCATTAAGGTTTCAGGATATCTGACAGGCAGCTACTTGTGCTGGGTCAGTGACTCTCCATATACTGAACAGTAGAATGTTGATGGTCCCACAGAATGCACCTTTGAACATAAGACAATGATGGCAGCTTTAATCTTCATAGGTTTCTTTTTTAGATGACAGCACTTTGCAAAATGCCAAGTAAAAACAAGCATATCTGATGGCAGGTCTGGGCGCTTTATCTGAGGGGGGTACAGAGCCAACAACTACAAAATAGCCACCCATAACTGAACAGTTGTAGTGTAACTCCTGTTGGCATAGTGCGGGGGTTGTGAAGTATACAGGGCTACTGGGTAAAATAATTTGGCACCTCTGGCTGCCATGTCAATGACATGCTTATATAGCTTACAGACAATAAGTCTGACTATATTTAATTATGGCCCCAAAATAAACACCACATACCTGACCACATGGCAATTTGCAGCACCTGCTTTCCCTGAACTGGTTCCCTGCTAGGTGGGAGTTCATGAGAATTATTTTCTCCAGGATTCAAGGACCTATGCTTGCAGATTAATTCCAAGTCATTTTAGCTCCTCAAATAGTGACCCTTACAAACTCACATTTATTGTCTTAGTTTCAGTGGGTGAACTTTTTATCTTTCTTGATTAACTTAATAGCTTTAGAAAGTCCTACTTATTCAAATGTACAATGGTAAAGTTGGTGGCTATTAACATTGTTCAGTTACTTACTTGTAGAAGCCCTCTGTTAGTGGATAGAATGCCAATGGAAGAATCGGGCAGTACATGCAGCGCCAGAGAAGAAAGTCTTTTTATGAAGGCCAGGGCTCTCTGAAGGGAAACTTGTTTCCTACGCTTTGTCAGCATCAGTTCCAGACACTGGAGAGCAATGAGTGTATCGTCATTTGTAGAACCTGCAAATCAACGACTCCCTCAGTTAAAAGAGTTAAATAATTCACATATATTCATTAGCTGTGTAATATCCACAGGAATATAGGTTTGGTATTACATTAACATGACAATTAACGCAAGCTGCTTACCATATAATCACACACTGTATTTCTATTGTTGGGGCACCTGTACAAAGGCACTGCTTCTGGGACGATTAGTCAAAATGGTTGGTACCCAAAACACAGCCCTTTAAGTAGAGGAAAGCAGTGGTAGATATACAAGAATATACAGAGCTGCTCTGTATAACTGGAACACTAAGCATCCTGGCAAAAACTAAAGTAAAAGCCCCAGGCCCCAAATAATTCTATTCAAATTCAATGTCCATTTAAATGGCTCATCTGCCCGCTCTGCTCTGATCAGCAGGGGATATGTCTGGGAATCTCTTTCAAGAGCAGGAAACAGCAACATGCAAGCAGTCAACAATGTATACAAAACAGAACACTCTGTGAGCTAGAGGGGATTTTACTTGTCTGTAGTCACTCTCCTCATCTACAGATTTGTACTCATCTTTACTCAAGGTCATTGTACTTTACTTTTGTATTTTACTTAGGGTCTTTCTGTAAACAAAATTCTGAGTATACACATCAGTAAGGCCAGTTGTACATGGGCATAATTTACTGATGTTTATACTCAGAAAGCCTTGTGTAAACATGTGTTTAGGCATGTAAAGGTGCATAAGCATATAGACAAGTAAAATTCTTTTTCACTGCCAGTGTTGTAATATACTCATTTATAC
The DNA here is from genome assembly GCA_018402905.1 of Glandirana rugosa. NCBI lineage: Eukaryota > Metazoa > Chordata > Amphibia > Anura > Ranidae > Glandirana > Glandirana rugosa. The sequence goes on from BLSH010040907.1 coordinate 871,714, forward strand.
TTGCATACACATGCTTAGGCCTGTTGCACATGGGAGTTAAAAAGCCATGTTTATTACTGATTTGAAATTAGATGCATTGTTGTCTATGGAATAAAAGGTCAGTAATGCAGCGATGAGTACAGAGCCGTAAAACAAAAATAGAACATTTTGCGTTTGTGTGCAGTAATTTACAGGCAAACGTGTGTTTACACGAGTATACACGAGTATATTACAACACTGGCAATGAAGAAGATGATACCCGTCTATACTCGTGTTTATGCAAGGTCTTTACGGAACATTTTGCTCAGGATCGGTTTGAGCACAAACATCAGTAAATTATTATGCACAAGTGCAACTGGCCTTATAGACACATACAGTGCATCCAGAAAGTATTCACATCGCTTCACTTTTTCCACATTTTATGTGACATCCTTATTCAAAAATGGATTCAATTCTTTATTGTCCTCAAAATTCTACAAACGATACCACCTAATGAAAATGTGAAGGAAGCTTGTTTGAAATCTTTGCAAATTAAACACTTGCCGATGTACCCAACAGAATCCTCTCAGGAGGCGCCAGCCGCGCCTACACTGCCACCTGTAAAACTTTATGGCCAAAAGCAGTATCCGGAAATGATGACACATCAACTTTGTAAAACTTAGAAAACGTGTGCACCAAGGCCAAGTGGCCGCCTTGCACACCTGTGACACCGAAGCCTGGTGTCTGAAGCCCAGGAAGTGCTAACTGCCCTGGTGGAATGAGCCGTGACTGGAAAAGGGGGTACTTTGCCCCAAACAATATACGCATGGATTACGATCTGTCTGATCCAACGGGAAACAGTTGCCGACGAGGCTGCCAGTCCTTTGCACGCACCATCCGTCAGCACAAACAACGCATCAGACTTCCGAAAGGAAGCTGTAGATGCCAAATACACCCGCAAAGCCCTCACGATATCCAAAGAATGCAACTCAAATTCCTTGGGATGCGACGGGTGCGGACATAATGAAGGAAGAACAATATCTTCATTAATGTGGAAAGAAGAGACCACCTTCGGTAGAAACGAAGGAGAAGGGCGCAAGACCGCCTTGTCCTTATGAAGAACTAAGTAAGGAGACTTGCAGGACAACGCTGCCAACTCAGACACCCGCCTAGCGGATGTGATGGTCACCAAGAAAGCCACTTTCTGTGACAGCAATTGTAAGGGAATATCCCTGATCGTCTCATATGGCAGTTTCTGCAACACAGAAAGCACCCAATTCAAATCCCATGGCGCCAAAGGCGACCGTACCTGAGGAGCCACATGGCGCACACCTTGTACACATGTACGAATCAACGAATGTGACGCCAAAGGCCGTTGAAATAGAATCGCCAAAGTCGAAATCTGACCCTTGAGAGTACTCAATGCCAATTTTTTTATCCAGGCCCTGCTGCACAAAGGCCAGGACCCTGGACACAACGTAAGAGCGAGGGTTCCAACCCCCCGCCTCACACCAGGCAATATAGGCCTTCCAGGTGCGATTATAAATCTTGTGCGAAGTACACTTGCTCGCATTAAGCATGGTAGGAATCACGGAGTCAGCGACACCCCTATCCCTCAACACCTGGGACTCAATAGCCAAGCCGTTCGAGGAAGACGCCAGGGAACATCTGCCACCATTCGCACCACATCGGCGTACCAAGGATGCCGAGGCCAATCCGGAGCCACCAGGATTGTTGGGATCCCCTCTGCTTCCACCCTGCGCAGTAGCCGCGGTAGAAGCTTGATGGGAGGAAAAGTGTACAGGAGCCGATATCGACTCCAAGGCGCTACCATACCAGCGCGTCCGTGGCGGCCGCCAGCGGGTCTCTCGTCCTGCACACAAAGGTCTCCACCTTGTGATTGACCCGAGACGCCATGAGGTCCACATCTGGCGTGCCCCGCTTGTGGCAAATCTAACGGAACACTTCTGGATGTAGGGACCATTCCCCCTGATCCAGCGTCTGGCGACTGAGAAAATCCGCCTGCCAATTCTCTACATCCGGAATGTAAATGGCGGAGATTGCCGGCACGTGAAGTTCTGCCCAGCACAGAATGAGAGACGCTTCCGCAGCCGAGCTCCTCTTTCCGCCCTGATGGTTCACATACGCCACCGCCGTGGCGCTGTCCGACTGAACCCGAACCGGGAGGCCGCGCAACCTCACCGTCCAGTGTGAGAGGCAGAGCCTGATCGCCCTCAATTCCAACACATTGATATCGGAAGGCGGGATTCCTGCGCCGACCAGCGGCCCTGAGCAGACAGCTGCCCCAGGACCCCCCCCCCCAGCCCGATAGGCTGGCGTCCGTTGTGACTATCGACCAGTTCAGTGGGAGAAGAGACTTCCCCCAACGTCAGAGATGGGGCCCGAAGCCACCAGGCCAACGATCCTCTGGTCTAATGATCCAATCTGATCAGCTGGTCCAGGGACAGCGGAGACTTGTCCCACCGTGACCGAATCGCTCGCTGCAGGAGCCGAGTGTGACTGGGCATAAGGTACCGCCTCAAAGGCTGAAACCATAAGCCCCAACACCCGCATACAGAACTGTAAGGAGGACCACCGGCGTGACAGCAGGGTTCGCACCGGTGCTTGCAGAGTCAGTAACTTGTCCGGAGGCAAGAACACCTTCCCCTGCTCCGTGTCCAGAATCAGACCCAGGTATTCCAGACGACAGGGCGGTGTCACTGTCGACTTCTGCAGATTGATCAGCCAGCCGAAGTCCTTCAATGAGGCCATGGTGATATCCACGTTCTCCTCCAGACCCTAAGCAGACTCCGCTCTCAGGAGTAAACTGTCGAGGTATGCTACCACCGCAATGCCTCTCTGCCTCAACAGCGCCAGCACCGGAGCCACCAGGTTGGTGAACACCCGAGGAGCCGAGGCCAGACCGAAGGGAAGTGCCACGAATTGGTAATGAAGATCTCCCACCACAAGGCGCAGAAAACGCTGGCGCCGGAGACAAATGGGAACGTGGAGGTACACGTCCCTGATAGCCAGAGATGCCATGAAGTCCCCTTGGTGCAGGGCAGCCACGACCGGACAGATTCCATCATGAATTTTCACGCTTTCACAAAGTGGTTTTGCGCCTTCAGGTCCAGAACTGGCCTGACCACCCCCCCCCCCTCTTTGGGGACCACAAATAGGTTTGAATAGAAACCTTGGAACCTTTCCAACTGAGGTACTGGCACGATCACCCACTGGTCGGAGTTGCCTGAACAGCCCTTAGGAGGGCCTCCTGACGACCCTGAGGGAGTCTTAAGTTCGATGGGAAGAACCTGTCTGGGGGTAGAGTGCTGAACTCTATTTTGTACCCGGAGAACACCACTTCCTGCAATCACCGGCCAGAAATGCGGGCAGTCCACCTGACTGCGAACCCCAGAAGACAACCCCCACCCAAGAATTGGGTGGAGGTAACCCATCATGCGGAGGAGGACTTATCCTTCCGTCTTTCGCTCTTGCGTTGCCAGGGTCGTTTACCGGCCCCCGCGGCAGACTTGCCGGGCCTCGACTCCTTGCCCGCTGCACCAAAAAACCTCTTTTGACCCGAAGAAGTAGGACCCTGCTTGCGGTGGAACTTAGGCCGCCTGGGCACCGGAAGAAAAGTACTCTTCCCTCCAGTGAAATCCTTAATGATTTCATCCAACTGCGCCCTAAAGAGTCGACCCCCCTGAAAAGGAGGATCCGTAAGGCCCTTCTTAGACGCGTGGTCACCTGACCACGAGCGTAACCAGAGTACCCGTCTGATAATGACTGCAAAAACAGACATTTTAGACAACATGGGAAGCAGGACCAGAGCTGCGTCACACAGGTACCGAAGACCCTGAACAAATGGCCTGCTCACTGCGACGCCTCAAGCATCCTCCCGCAGTCCAAGTCATTCTACAGCTCCGTTGTACACTCGGACAGAGATTGCGCCGCCGTGGCTGACACCAGGGCCGGCCTCATGGCTGACCCTGCCAGCAGGAAAAGTGCTTTGGACACCGCCTCCGTTCCTAAACGAGGGAGACCCCTCCAAGGGAATGGCCGTTGCCTTGTTCAGGCGAGCCACCGGAGGGTCCACTGCGGGAGATGCCCACTTCTTCACGAAGCTATCCTCAAAAGGGTAGCGTATAGCGAAGCGTTTGGGTAGGGCGAAGGAATTCTGCGGACGCTGCCATTCCTGATAGACCAGGTGGTCAAACAATTGATCAGAAGGATAAGCCTTAGGGGAGCTGGGTGGCCTAGCAGACCCGCAAACGTATGCGGACTCCTGCAACTCCCCTGCCTGGTCAAGTCACAAAGACGCACGGATATCAGTAATCAGTGCAGCCACCAGCGCAACCGAGGCCCCCTGGTCTTCCTCGCTGTCCGAGGGATCCAGCTCCCCCTCTGAGGGCTCCACGAGGGCGCCCATGACCCCCGAAGCCACTTCCGGTTCAGAATCTTCCCCCGAAGAAAGAGGGGGAGGCGGACGCTTTTTTGGGGCCCCCTTAGCCCTGCTCAGCCCCGCCCGGGGAAGGAATTCCCCAAATACTGCTCTCAGCTGGTCCAGGGACACCAGGGTCCCCAGCGCAGGTTGCGCTGCCGCTGACTCCTCCTCAGAAGGAACCGCAGGGTCATCCGCCATCGTACCACCGGACCTGACAGGCAGAAAAGAATGCCCCGACACCCCCACAATGCAGCCCCACAGAGCAACCAGGGAGACCCCAGGAGGACTGCACCCACCGCTATCAGCACCCCAGGGAGAGCCCAGCTATACTTGCTGTTGTAGCCTCACAAGCGCTGCGTCCCAGCAGGAGTGCCTATCGACCGCCAGCCATAGAGCCTGTGCTGCCTGTGCCATCCACGCTGTGACAGGGTGAAAGAGGAAGCAAACGGCAGCAGCACGTTTTCTTTCCAAGGACATCCAACATGGCCGCTGAGCGGTCACTAGAGGCCACGCCTGTAATACAGGCCGCGACTACGGCAAAATGGCCGCCGCTCAGCACTAGAGGGAAAACCCCAAGAAAATGGCCGCGGCTACGGCAAAATGGCGGCGGATCGCCGCGGTGCGGAAGCGCGGGGTGCAGTGCGGGGAAAGGGAGAACACCCAGGGGAGGCACTAGCCCAAAGAACACCCTCCACCGGCCGACTCAAATCGCTAAAATCGCCCAGCCCCCCCCCCTCCGCACTCCTAGGGGGGAGAGAGGGGGTCACTCACCAGTCCGACAGGTGTAGCTGGTAGCCACCCGGGTGCAGACCTTCCTCCCACTGTCGGAGAGGGATGCTGCAGGCCGTAGGCCCCTGGACGGGAACAAAGTCCTGTCACCGGGCGCAAGTGGGGGTCCCCCACGGGCCGCCCGCACGGAACGGGCACGATGCGGCGGGCCTCACCAAGGCTAGGGCTAGCTCGCATCGGTCGGCCGCGCTGGGGAAAGTGCAGGATTCTAGCTATCCTCTATGCCCCAGCCGGCTTCTTGATAGCAGTCTTCATTAGATAGCTTGAAAAAAATAAAAAAGCGGTAGCAAAAAAGATGAACCACAGGTCCCATAAGGGAGCCAGGTCTAACTCCTTGCACTAGGCATAGAAAACTGATATGCTAAGCAGAGCAGGGGGGTTATATGTGAGTGAGGACGGCCCCCTGGGAGGGGTCAGCTTGCTTTTTTTCTATTTGCCTAGTCAACTCCTAGTAGGATGTGCATATAACCCCACTTGTCTAATGAAGGGCTGCGTCTGTCAGTGAACGTAAGAGAAAGAGGGTTTAAGTGCCCAGTGGTTAAGTGGTTAAAAATAAAACACGAAAAAAATCCCATGTACATAAGTAGTCACAGCCTTTGGTCAATAATTTGTTGAAGCATCTTTGTCACCAAATTAGAGCCTCAAGTATTTTTGAGTATGATGCTACAAGCTTGGCACATCTATTTTTGGGCAGTTTCATCCATTCTTTTTTGCAGGACCTCAGATCCATCAGGTTGGATGGGGAGCGTCAGTGCATAGCCATTTTCAGATCTCTCCAGAGATGTTCAATCACCACTCAAGGACATTCACAGAGTGTTCCCGTAGACACTTCTTTTTTTATCTTGGCTTTGTGCTTAGGGTCGTTGTCCTGTTGGAAGATGAACCTTCGCCCCAGTCTGAGGTCCAGAGCAGGTTTTCATCAAGGATGTCTCTGTACATTGCTAAATTCATGATCCCGACTGGTCTCCCAGTTCCTGCCACAGAAAAAAACATCCCCACAGCATGATGCTGCTGCCACCATGCTTCACTATAGGGATGGTATTGGCCAGTTGATGAGTGATGCCTGGTTTCCTCCAGACATGACGCTTGCCATTTACGCTAAAAAGTTCAATCTTTGTTTCATCAGACCAGAGAATTTTGTTTTTTATGGTCCTTCAGGAGCCTTTTGGCAAAACTCCAGGCAGGTTGTCCTAAGCCTTTTACTCAGGAGTGGCTTTCATCTGACCATTCTAAAACACAGGCCGGATTGGTGGAGTGCTGCAGAAATGGTTGTTCGTCTGGAAGGTTCTCCTCTCGCCACAGAGAAATGCTCTGTCAGAGTGACCATCGGGTTCTTAGTCATGTCCCTGACTAAGGCCCCTCTCCCCCCATCCTTCATTTTGGCCGGGTGGCCCACTCCAGGAAAAATCCTGGTGGTTCCAAACTTTTTCTATTAATGGATGTTGGAGGCCACTGTGCTCACTGTGACCTTCAATGCTGCAGATTTTTTTCTGTAGGAAGGAGAAAAATTTTGAAGCAAAAGGGGAACTGAGATCACAGATGGAAAGGGTGAGGGATAGGCAGTGAAGATGGTATCCGTGAAGGGCGCCGGGGGTAGTAGACCAGGGAAGGGGGTGAACAACAATGAAAGTTAAAACAAGGGTAAAATCACTGACAATGTGAATCTAGTGCAATAATGAAAGTAACAATGACCTAAAAACCATAAATTATGACCCAGCATTGGGCTTAGGTCAACCACAGTCCATATATGGCAGGGTACAGTCCACTAGGCAGCTCTGCAAATGAACAAGGAGAGAAACACAGGCGCTCCAAGTGTAGCTCTATGCTGATTTATTAAAAGATAAAAGCAAGTCTACTCACAAACAGCGACTTGTATAAGGCATATCAAAGATGAAAGCAGTCATCACAAAGGGGAGCCTCAGCTATGTGACCGGGAGTGAGGACGGAGATAGTACACGGGCGTCTGCAGAGTCTGTGGACAGTAAACACCGGTGGCTCCCGTCACTTGCATCCAACGGACTTCCTGATACCCAGCCAATGACGAAGGGTGATGTCACTTTCCGGATGCGGCGTGTGGAGGAGCAGAGGTCGGCGACACGCTCTCGGAGCACATGCTCCTTCAGGCCATCAGACGCCCGTACCATCTACGTCCTCACTCCCGGTCACACGGCTGAGGCTCCCCTTTGTGATGACTGCTTTCATGTTTGATGAGCCTTATACAAGTTGCTGTTTGTGAGTAGACTTGTTTTTATTGTTTAATAAATCAGCATACAGCTACACTTAAGAGCGCAAGAATTTTTTTTGTACCCTTCCCCAGATCTGTGACTCGATACAATCCTGTCTCAGAGGTCTACAGACAATTCCTTGGACTTCATGGCTTGGTTTGTGCTCTGACGTGCACTGCTAACTGTGGAACCTTATATAGACAGGTGTGTGCCTTTCCAAATCATGTCCAATTAACTGAATTTACCACAGGTGGACTCCGAATTATAGAAACATCTCAAGGATGATCAGTGGAAATAGGATGCAACTGAGCTCAATTTTGAGCGCCATGGCAAAGGCTGTGAATGCTTATGTACATGTGATTCTTTTTATTTTTTATTTGCAGAGATTTCAAAAACAAAACCTCTTTCATGTTGTCATTATGGGGTTTTGTGGAAAATAACTAATTTAATCCATTTTGGATATAAGGCTGTAACATAACAAAATGTGGAAAAAGTGAAGTGCTGTGAATACTTTCCGGATGCACTGTTAACACGCGTATGCATGTACATTTTTATCCGTTTATGCATGCAAGTTCTTATCTGCATGTTTGGGGTTGTTTGATACTGATTTTATTGCACACTTTCTTGTTCGTCTTTTCATGTGTTAGCTAAATAAACTTTTTTGCATTTTCCATATATGTACAGTGAGTTGTGAATCTTTATCTGGGTGAAGGTTGAGCAAAGTCAGGTTTTAATTTTTGAAATATTGTATGCATATGAAATCCCTTTCCAATTTCTTTGTTCTCCTTACCTCATGTATGCTCATATACACCGCTGTTACTATTTAACTTCAGTATTCATGTAAATTACTGCACTCAAATGTAAAATTTTGTATTTTTATTTTACGGCTCTGTACTTATCGCTGTATTAATGATCTTTGCTCCACTGTGTGCATTGTTCCATAGACCATGCATCTAATTCTAAATCTGTAAAATGTGGCTTTTTTACTCCCGTGTGCAAGAGACCTAAATAGTGATGTCTGTGTGCAAGAGGTCGAAGCAGAAAACTTTGGCTGGGACTATTTCACACAAGTTTCCTAATGTCATGCATTCTATGTCTGACTCTCGCAAATGGTATACATGGAGTATATTCTATTCCAGAGGAACAAGACAAGTAGTGTAAATGATGATACACTTTTCTCAGGCATGTTTATTATACAACTTACACTGTCCAGAAACAGCACAGTTAAATAGAAGAACACATCCCAGTTTCTATACATTGTCTAACCAATGCACTTGAGTGTATGTAAAGTGTAGTATGTGACTTAGGACCAGTTCACAGCATTTATGTGTGACCTACAAGCAGAGAGGGGAGGGTGCAGCTATGACTTGTGGGATCTCTCTCAAGTGAAAGGTCATGAGAAATGGCTCTGCTATATTCCACTGGCGCCCAAAGGATCTTAAACTGAGCAAATGGGAAATCCCTGCTAGATAGTGCCAAGAACATGTGCGTATGTGAGCAACGTAACACACAATTGTGGAACTGAGCTGTGGTGTGTGTAATATATATATATATATATATATATATATATACATATACACACACACACACACACACACATACATATATATATATACACACATATACACACACACACACTATCTCACAAAAGTGAGTACATCCTTTACATTTGCGTAAATATATTATATCTTTTCATGTGACAACACTGAAGAAATGAAACTTTGCTACAATGTAAAGTAGTGAGTGTACAGCTTGTATAACAGTGTAAATTTGCTGTTCCCGCAAAATAACTCAACACAGCCATTAACGTCTAAACCGCTGGCAACAAAAGTGAGTACACCCCTAAGTGAAAATGTCCAAATTGGGCCCAAAGTGTTAATATTTTGTGTGACCACTTATTTTCCAGCACTGTCTTAACCCTCTTGGGCATGGAGTTCACCAGAGCTTCACAGGTTGCCACTGGAGTCCTCTTCCACTCCTCCATGATGCTATCACAGAGCTGGTGGATGTTGGAGACCTTGTACTCCTCCACCTTCCACTTGAGGATGCCCCACAGATGCTCAATAGGGTTTAGGTCTGGAGAAATGCTTGGCCAGTCCATCACTTTTGCCCTCAGCTTTTTTAGCAAGGCAGTGGTCGTCTTGGAGGTGTGTTTGGGGTCGTTATGTTGGAATACTGCCCTGCAGCCCAGTCTCCGAGGGGAGGGGATCATGCTCTGCTTCAGTATGTCACAGTACATGTTGGCACTCATGGTTCCTTCAATGAACTGTAGCTTCCCAGTGCCAGCAACACTCATGTAGCCCCAGACAATGACACTCCCACCACCATGCTTGACGGTAGGCAAGACACACTTGTTTTTGTACTCCTCACTTGGTTACTGCCACACATGCTTGACACCATCTGAACCAAATATCTTGGTCTCATCAGACCACAGGTTCCAGTAATCCATGTCCTTAGTCTACATGTCTTCAGCAAACTGTTTGCGGCCTTTCTTGTGCATCATCTTTAGACGAGGCTTCCTTCTGGGACAACAGCAATGCTGACCAATTTGATGCAGTGTGCGGCATTTGGTCTGAGCACTGACAGGCTGACCACCACCCCATTCAACCTCTGCAGCAATGCTGGCAGCACTAATATGTCTATTTCCCAAAGACAAGCTCAGGTGCACTCAACTTCTTTGGTCGACCATGGCGAGGCCTGTTCTGAGTGGAACCTGTCCTGTTAAACCGCTGTATGGTCTTGACCACCGTGCTGCAGTTCAGTTTCAGGGTCTTGGCAATCTTCTTATCGCCTAGGCCATTTTTAAGAAGAACAATTCTTTTTTTCAGATCCTCAGACTTCTTTGCCATGAGGTGCCATGTTGAACTTCCAGTGACCAGTAAGAGAGTGAGAGATAACACACCTGCTCCCCATTTACACCTGAGACCTTGTAACACTAACGAGTCACATGACACCGGGGAGGGAATATGGCTAATTGGGCCCAATTTGGACATTTTCACTTAGGGGTGTACTCACTTTTGTTGGCAGCGGTTTAGCCATTAATGGCTGTTTAATGAGTTATTTTGAGTGGACAGAAAATTCACACTGTTATACAAGCTGTACACTCACTACTTTACATATTAGCAAAGTGGCATTTCTTTAGTGTTGTCACCATGAAAATACATAATAAAATATTTACAAAATGTGAGGGGTGTACTCACTTGTGAGAGATACTGTATATACTTATTTATTTCAGTATATACTGATATGACTTGACAGACCTGGTACTATACGTAATGCCAAAGTGAACAGTTTTTATTCCCTCTTTTACTAGCCATAGTCCCCGGTCATTAAAAAGAAAAAAGGTTGGCAATATCTAGGTGCTTAATAAACGACTAAAATCAAAATCAATATATCCGTGCACTAAATAACTTGTACCCTTGCATCTTTCATCCGGTGCTGCACTGACGTTTCTGGACGCAAGGGTCTGTCAGGGGTACAGAAACTCATTGACCTTTTATACACAAACTAATTACTAGCAAACAGATCACAGGTGAGGATGGTTACCTTTAATAGCCATTCAAACCCCTTTGTGTCAACGTGTGTGTGCGCATGTCATCAGGCCAAAATCATCAGGGTACGTAAACTTTTGATCGGGGTCATTTGGGTAGTTTCTGTTGTCATTATGATTTAAAGAGAGTAAACACAATTGATTGATAATAAATGGATTCAGCCAAACACTAACCATGATGAAAGAAATGTTTTTGTATTATCATTCATATTCTCTGAAAAATGGCCAAGAAACTATAATAAAAGCCAGGGCTGCTCCTCCTAACATTCAGGGTAATCTACAGGTTCAGCAAAACATCTGCACATTCCTCCAATGCTATACAGGGGTGCAATCCACCAAACCAAATGACAGCAATTTACCAGCTAGCTATTAATGCTATTCTGTAAACAATGTAACTGATCTAAAAATCAGAAAGCATCAGAACACCTCCCAATGGTGCTGGTGGAACGTTGCTTACTTTCTGTAGGCTCTCTCTCTGCTTCTTACATCACCAATCACAATTAAACTTCCATGGATGGTTTGAGTCGGATTAGTGGCTGCAAGAAACTATAGCACTTGTTTTTCTCTTTTTTTAGCATTAACTGTGTATATGAGAGAAAAGTAGACTATAGTGTGTTTTGAAAATTCAGCTCATCAAAACTAGGGGTTCTCAAATGAACAGAATACTGGAAAAAAGAACAGCATATACACACCATAGCTTCACCCGCTCTACTTGAAGGCCAGGCTGTTCCGATTAGGCAGTTTTTGCTGGTGTCAAAGTTTGCCCACCCTCTCCTGCATCCCACACATTCCTACTGATCATTGAGAGAGCCTATCAGAGATGGGCCACAGACATAGGCTTTTGGGCAGAGCAAAGTACAACTGAAAGCTTCTTCTGGTATGCACACCTCTAGAGGCCTTTAGCTATCAGCAACATGGTTACTATAAAAACACCACTCAAGACCTTACAAACAACCTGTTTTAGTCAAGGATGACTAATAACCACATAACGCACAACATGTACACCTGGGTCTATACAGGTACAAACATTCAATTTTTTGTTTACAGAGCATCTTCATTTCCATAACAATAGGAATGTCCCAACACACTGAACACGAGGGGAAGGCAACATGCTAACAAGCCAACAGGACCTAAAGAACCAAAACCAAAATAGGTTAAAAACTCACACAGCCTGAAAAAAGCACCAACCAAAGCCAACATCCTTAGCTAACATCCCACTTGGGTGAACTTGGTAAAAGTACAGACTGAAGACCAGGCAGCAACTTTACTAGTCCCTTAAGGCTAATTTACACTTGTGTTGAACAGTAACACACATAGTGCTTTAACATGTCTTTTTGATGTGTTTATGATGCTTTTGTTATGAATTTTTGATATGTTAATGAAGCTTGGGCAAATGCTCTCTGTGTTGGTTTTCTATTTTTTTTTGGGGGACTCAGTAGAACCCCGGCTCAAGTACCCCCAAACACAGCAATGCCCCTGGTCAGCAGATCCCTAGCCCTGCTGTTCCCCTGCTCAGTAGTACCCCCCGGTCTGCTGATCCCCCGCACAGACGCACCCACAGCTCTGCTGATCCCCCGCACAGACGCACCCACAGCTCTGCTGATCCCCCGCACAGACGCACCCACAGCTCTGCTGATCCCCCGCACAGACGCACCCACAGCTCTGCTGGTCACCCGCTCAGACGCACCCACAGCTCTGCTGATCCCCCGCACAGACGCACCCACAGCTCTGCTGATCCCCCGCACAGACGCACCCACAGCTCTGCTGATCCCCCGCACAGACGCACCCACAGCTCTGCTGATCCCCCG
>BLSH010040907.1:885101-902583 GCA_018402905.1 Glandirana rugosa
CCTAGTCGTCTCGACACCCACGCAGACTGCTGATCCCCCCGCTCAGACGCACCCACAGCTCTGCTGATCCCCCCGCTCAGACGCACCCACAGCTCTGCTGATCCCCCCGCTCAGACGCACCCACAGCTCTGCTGATCCCCCCGCTCAGACGCACCCACAGCTCTGCTGATCCCTCGCTCAGATGAGGTGTGGCAGTGTGGGATCCGACCATCATCCCCGCTTGTTACATGCAGGTGGACCGCAGGTGGTGTCCCCTGCTTTTGACCATTCATACTGTAAGCACACTTCTATGCACTATTTTTAAAGTACAATAAATTGCATCCAGACGTACTTCACTATTGCTGGCTCCACTTTTTTCCTACTCCCGCCCCTGTGTGGGAGGTAACAGCTACAGTAACCGTGTACCATAAGGGCTTGGATTCTGATCCCAGGGAGGTCGTGGAGGACTTGATCCAGCATTGGCTTATTTGATTCCCGTGATAGGAATCCATGACATCTGGTGAGTAGCAATGCTCACTGGGTGACAACGGTGAAGGATCTGGCACATTTATCTGTATTAGTCATATTGCTATTGTCACTTATAAAGACACCATCACCCTATACGGATTCATTTGGACTTTCTATATCTATTTTTAGACACTCACAATATTATTTCAATATTAATTGTGTTAAAAGGACTTTTTATGTCTTATACAATATCATATACTAGTGTCATCTGCACGTCTGACATCTGGTGGTTTGATGCAGACAAAGCACTTATTTCTATTGTAAGCACAAAACACACTTTTTTGTTTCCATTTGCACTATATGGTTTTCACAGTTAGCTCTTTTTTGTGCAGTTATTGGTTTATGTTATTGATTTTAGGCATAGGCTACAACAAATTGCTTTGTTATGTTTTAAAGCCTCACTATTAAGATAGCATCTGATTTGAACTGCATGTCTGATAGTTGATTGCCCAATATAGGCTTTATTGACTATATAATCGGCCCATTAATTTTTATATATGGTGTGAGCGCGGTTTCCCTGTTCTAATACCTATCACAGGGATACCCTAGGAACATAAGAGCCACAGAGCCAGGAACTTGGTAAACACTCTGGGAGCTGTGGACAGGCCAAATGGCAGAGCCACACACTTGAAATGGCACTCCTCTACCGCAAACTACAAAGATCTTTATAAAGAGTAAATCAATCAGTGCAATAAAAAAATAATTTAAAATAGCTGCTGAACACTGAGGGTTAATGCATCAAATCCCACATATGTAAACATGAAGAAGAAAGTGTAGCGCTTAATGAATAAAGTCCATGTTATTCATAGTTCAGATAAGGTTGCAGTGTGAGATACACCACAGAGTTTCTGCAGGGAGAAACGGCAAGAAATCTTAAAGTGCTTCAGTTCATATCCACCACCAGTAGCGCCACTAGCAGCTCACCTCCACAACTGGATCCCGTACTACAGGATCAATAGCGCTTATTCCCTTTAGCCGAGGCGAGTACTTTCCCAGCTTCAGTACAGATCACCTCCAATCAGACCTTCCATATAACCAAGGAATTTGTCACCACCAAAAATGGGTTATTCGCGAGGCCACAAATAACCGATAAGTAAACCAAGTCTGATATGGGATTTCCAATTGTGGACATTTCCCAGTCCAGGACAGCAATCACACGATCCTCCTCCTTGCATGTAGTGTCAGCAGTGGCCAGCCCGACAGTGGTGTATTTCATACTGTAACCTTAACTGAACTATGAATTACTTGGACTTTATTCATTAAGCTCTGCACTTTCTTCTTCATGTTTACAAAGATCTTTGCTGAGGTGGAAAAACCGGAACACCTGGGTAAGCATCTTTGACATCCCTTTTAATAAGAAGGGGGGGGGAAGGAGAGGGGGAACATTTAGGTTTGCAACTCAGGCGGTCAAAACCAGCAAGTATTTCCACTTGCCTTAGCTTGTACCAGGTTTTTGGTATGGAAAAAAACTAGGGCACCGATGGTTAGTGCAGATTCCACTGAGGTGGTCACTTTCATCCCTTTCTTCGATTGTGACTACTGGTCGTGTGTCCTTCACTCAGTGGTTGAAAAACAATTTCTGCTCCTTTTCCAAACACTTCCAAACAAGCATATGTTGAATAGGGACCTTTTGCCTATAGAGGCTCTGCTCCTGCAAGATACTCCACCTGAACATGTCCTCTTCTACTGTGTATAATGCTTATCTTGCATTCATCCTAACCTCCCGGATTAAGCTGCTAAATTGGTGTCTGATATCAAAGTACAGGCCCAAGAGACCAACTTTAAACTCCCTACCAGGTGGTATACAGTAGGTACACCTTTTGTGGCTAAGTGATCCATCACGGATATTTATGACTATAGGGAGCACACTAAGCGCATACATTTTATCTTTATTTTGGCATACAGTAGGTGCCCCACCATTCTTCATTGTTTATATACCTTGATGTCGGCTCTGTGTTGGCATTGCCAAATTAGCCAGGGTTCGCGTGTGCATATTTGGTGGGCGTGTCTCCCTAGTCAGTTTTTGGTATCGGATTCTTATATGCCAAAATTACAAAAGCCACGATTTCAAATTTGCCACAGGTGGTTTTGTTGTCCATATTACTGGGATCAATCATATTAAGCACAAGTTTCTACCCTCTTCCAATGGGTCACAGAGATGGACCATATTGAGTGCATTGAATCATTTCTGGCAATGGAATTGAGAACATGCAATCAATGTCATCAAACCTGGCTTTCTTTGAAGGTGATTAGGGACTTGCACGATTTATGAAATCATCCATTGTCCATTTGGATGTCTGCTTGTTGGGCTTTGCCCCTCGTCACCCTGGGTGCCATTTCTTGCCCCCCCACCCCTTACTTTTTCCCCTTAGTTCTTCAGGTGCACAGGGTTATGCCCTATAGTGGAGGGTTTGGAGCCTATTCCAGGTATTCCTCTATATTTCTATCGCATATTCTATCAGGACTTCTCATACTAGTGCCTTACACTATATTTGTATGCCTGGATAACTGGCTGTTAATTTGACTGTTATTGCATTTGTTTTTGCATTTCATTTTGTTTTCAAAAACCTTCAATAAAAACAAACTGAACACAAAACCGTAATTATTTCGGAAAGCTGCTGCTGCACCCCAGTGATAGCAGATGAAACTTTCTCCCTTGTCACAAGTAACTGGAGGAAGGTGCCTGAAGATAGCGGATATACCAGATTGTGGAATAGACTCCGAGTCACCTGGAAAACTGATCCCAGGGGATACACAGCACGGGGGCATGTTCAAGTTCCTCCCTGCCATCTGTGAGACATTGCCTGCTGAAAAATGACAGGAACACTTGCCAGTAATACAGCTGTCCAAGTCAGCTGTGAGGCACACAGTCACAAGACCACCAGTGTGCTGGTACACTTTTTTGGAAAAAGGACCCCCTTTTATCCTACTAGTGCCCTGTCACCAGGAAGGTTGTTAACACACTAGTAGTCCCACCTGTGACAAACGGGTATCAGGTCCCTGCCCTCCTCACTAACTCATGACAGAAGACCAGCCAATCTCACACCGCGCTGTCACCAACATAACAATGCCACTCTCAGCTGCACCTGGCACAAAGATTTTCCAGCTTGCGGGACGTATCTAGGTGCCAGCAGCCTGAGAGTGATTGTCACTGGGCTAATTAAGCAATTAATCCTTTCACTGCTACCACCTCCTTGGACCGAGCAGGAGGGACTCCTAATTTTAGCAATACCAATTATGATTTTAGAATAATCGTCTAACACACACAGTCACCACAGGTCTGCCTAGAGGCCTTATTCTAGACAGTAGCACTCTTCAAGGGACAGGTTCCTTTATAGCTTGCATTAAGAGCTTAGGGACAAGGTTAACAGTTTTCAAAATCAGATTTTAATAACAAAAAGGTCAAAATTGGTGCAAATAAAATATTTACAGAAAAAAGTTGTTTCAACAAAAGAATGACAATATTACAGCAATGGAGAGATAAGGTAGGATTAAGGAGGAAGGATACTTGCGCAATGTTCTGGGTTGAACAGTTTGGTCAATAAGCCAGGGATTATTCGGTTCTCAAATTCAGCAGATGTACCTGATTTTATGGTAAAAATAAAACTCACAAACTGTCCTTGGCATCTCCCTTTTCTTTGGGATCAAAGGGATGTTGACAGATGCCCTCTTGACCAATTGAGCTTCGGAGGGTTGGTCACTGGGAGGTCACCATTTCATAGCCATGTCCCAGGTACAGTTTGTGATAAATACTCATATCTCTACTATTTACATACTGCTAACATCCATATTATGGTCCAGCGGGAAATTTGCTTCAAAACAAATCTAAGCATGACAGGTTTCCAATGTCTAATCTTTCTAGGAGGAAGAAGCGTTACCAGTGGTTCCCCATATGATCTGACATAAGGGTGTCTGGACTTTAAGCGTTACAAATTATCAGAGAATACTAAATATGTCCATATTATGGCTGTGCTATTAATATTTTAGAAGTTGTGAAACATGCTAAAGTTTCAGATGATTACTGCTAACCGGTCTGCACTCTGTGTGGATTGAGCTATTTACAACAGATATCTCTGGATTGGAAGGGTGACAGCTTTATTAGAGTAATGGAAAAGTCTGGGGGTCAGATCAATGGAGTGATAAGGACCAGGCCTCAGCCAACAGTTTGTGGATTGTATAACTGAAAGAAAAAGGTGGGGGCAAGGTCAATGTGCTGTGCCCTTCACATACCAACATGGCTGAGGTGAGCTCAGACATAACAAAATGGCCTCTATGCATACAGCTATGCGCTAGCCCAGTACGCAGGACCCGTATTTCCAGACTGTAGAGATCTGCCGAAACCTGTAGTCTCACACCACCAGGAGTTGCTGTAATTTTTTTAGTCTCACAGAACTGTCTCCTGCTTGCCAAACCGCATCCTGCGCAGGTAAATGCAGGAGTTGGGAAAGTAGCTCCCTATTTTCATGCAGAGAGCTTCACAGACATGACAATCACCTAAAACAGGATAAACAAATTCATACACTCTACAAAAGAAGAAAAGTTTGGACAAACAATTGTGTCTGTAATACAGGCCCCTCTTCAAGTACAACTCTCAAAGGCTATTTATTCCTAGGTCTCTGTTCACATATATGTGAATTGGATGTGATTTGAAAAGCATCCAATTCGCCTTCTTAAGGTTGCTGGTTCACACATGTGTGGGGCGGCCGCGGTGCGGTTTCAAAAAGAGTCCTGTGCTTTTGTCAGTCTAGTTCAGGTGGGATTTCAGGTAAAAATTTGTACCTGAACAGGACCACACTGGACTGCCGCACTGAAATTGCAGCCGTACATATGTGAAAGAGCCTTAAAGGTCCACAGCGGTTCCCATATTCATATCATTGTGTGTCCCCTTTACTAAGTTAAATGGTTTTATAAAAGCTTCTCATGAATAGAATAGTGCAGGGGTGTCCACAAAGCTGATTTAAAGCAGAACAAGAGACTTGCTTTTCTTAAGAGGGGTTAGGCAGCTATACGGAAGACAATGGATTACAACTCAGCTTCTTATTTTTGAGCTAGCACACACTTTCTTTTTTAAAGAATAAAAAAACCTCTTGGTTACCTGCATGGAGCCCAAACAACGTCTTGTACAGATGACTATAAAACTTCAGAGGGTCAATGTTGAGAACATCACCTTTTAAAAGAACAAAAATTCAAGGTTCAATCAATGTATGGATACATTTGTTCCAGGAGAAAGGCAACTGTTGCAGATTTAGGGCCGATTCACACCTAAACGACTTGTCCAGGCGACTTGGGTCGCCCCAAGTCGCTTGACATGAGAAATCGCATTGAAATAAATGGGGGCCGTCTTAATATACGCTATTCAAGTCGCTCCAACTTCAAGGCGACTTCAGAAAAGGTTCCTGTACTACTTCAACGCTACTTCTATCCAACTTGTGCCCATAGAATTGAAGGGAAGTCGCCTCCAAGTCGATCCCCATCTACATTGAAGCGACTTTACAGGAAAAAGAAAATAATTTTTTTAAGGCAACTCCCCTCCCTCTCTTCTCGGATTGGCCACTGGCAAAGTCGCCTGGCATGGAGATCTTTTCAGGTTGCATTGTAAGCCGCTCAAAGTCACGCTGAAGTCGCCTTGAAATCGCCTGAAGTCGGGTCGCCTAAGTGTGAACCGGCCCTTTGTGACCATGTAAAGAAAACAAAAAAAGCAACAAAAAACAAAAACAAAACTTGCTGTTTAGGGCAATTTTGACATTTTTCGCATACATGTTAACATTTTAGGAGAAAATGCACTTGAATTTTAGAGCACACAAACAATCATTTAATAGTAAAATTTAAAATATAATGTTGAGTCTAGTAAATAAAAACATGTCAAAGTTGAAAACTGTGCACGCCTGTGAAATGGCAGCAAACTACAGCACCTAAAATTGCCCATGACGATTTAAAGTGGTTGTATACCCTTTTCCAACCACTTTAGCCTTATTATAAGCTTACCTGTGGGTTCCGTGAATATCTCCTAAACCTGCAGTTTAGGAGATATTCACTGTATACCCTCGCGACAACATCATAGGCCAAGCGCAGTGAAGAAACTGTCGCCGTGCCGTTTCTTTACTAGCAATGTGCAATGACTGGTGGCCCCCACGCACATGCCCAGGAGTGACGTCACACGACTCTGGCCAGTCACAGAGCCGAAGTCCGCAGCCCCCGGAAGGAAGAGGGGCAGTAATGGACGTGGCCTCACCAGGTTACAGTGCGGGCTTCGATTGCAGATAAGTGTCACATAATGGGCAAATATGCGATGCATACTAGACCGTTATGCTTTTACTTTGCAGGGAAGCAAAGAGGAAGTAAAACCCATTAGGGTTTACTTCCTCTTTAAAAGCCTTTACACTAGTGGTGGTCAACTTTCTTGATATGGGGGGGGCTATCGCGACCAAAGGGCCGCACATAAAATTCAGTTAATATTGATTATCAGATACAGCAGACACACAACAGCATATATCCAGACAAAAGGCATAATAAAAGAGACTGTCAGAATACAGGAGATGGTCAGAGTTTGGAGACGTTACAGGAGACTTGTCAAACTGCAAACATGCTAATAGAGTTGTTGGAGACTGGGTACATGCTTTAGGAAAACGTCAGACTGGAGACATATTACATGAGGCTGCTAGACATCAATACTACAAGGCAATAGGGAAACACAGATTTGTTTCTGCAGGGGACCCGAGGGCCACACAAAGTGCCAAAGGGCTGCAGGTTAGGCACCAGGGATTTACAATTTATCAGTTTAGAGCTAGATGAACACAAATTATGACCTTCGAATTATTGCTCTCACTGAATGTTTGCAGATACCTCATGTGTGGTGCAATCACCATTTGCATAAGCATGCCAGATCTACGTGTGCTTTTGTATTTACATGTATGCATGAGGGGAGGAGGATGTTTTAATTTTTTTTTTAATTATTTTTAGTTATGCTTTTAACACATTTTTTTTTATCATTTAACATTATTGTTAATCACAAGGGAGTAAACAAGCTGCCTCGTGATCGCTTTGGGCGGTGACAGGTACTTTTTATAAAGACATCAGGGGTCCAGGTTCCCGAGCTAAGGAAGCAGCTGGAGGGATGCTTCCCAGCAGTGTAAATGTGATAGCGGCCTGGATCACTTTTACCCAACAGCCAATCATCAGCTGCAAAAAAACAGTACAAGGATTATTGTTGTAGCCATAATCCGGATATAACCACTTGGTGTCCAAGACGTTTATATACATACACTAGACAGCAAGTGGATAAAGTTAAACTAAAGGCAAAACTTTTTTTTAGTTTTGGATACAGTGGAGTGGGGTTTAAACTCCTGTCAATGTTTAATCGATGTCTGGGCCCCCATTAAGGAGATCCACCCTCTTTATTTGTCCTGTTTACCATTGTCACAAAATAAATGAAAATGAAAGAAAATGCCAAATAGTGGGTTGTTACCAGAAAAGGAAGAGAGAGAAAATCTTCCAATGGGAACACTAGTTTTGATGACACTGGTGACAATTCGATTCCCTCACTTTGTGGGAATTTACTCTCACTTACTTTGTGGCTATGAGACATCAAATGAAGAGAAATCTCCCAAACTATGATTCAGAAAAACTGCCAAGGGTTATACTCTATCCAATATGAAAACTAAAAGTTCTGCTGTAAGTTCCTACTTTTAAATAGATCCAGTCACAAGCTTCAATCGTATGCCTAAAATACAGAGGTACCTCGGTTCACAAACGCTTCTGTTCACGAACAGAACAAAAATTGGAAAAAACCCTCCAAAGAAAGGAACTTTAGGCATACCCGGATTGGAGACATACGGACACCGTGGGTTGTAAAATATCTAATATTTATTGTTGTAAACATAGGACAGCTAAAACAAGGCCAGGAGGCCAAAGTACAAACACTTGTAAAATTGGAGACCAAATGGACAGAACATGACATAAGACAAAACAAAACAGAAAAAAAGCGCTGTGCTAAGACATATGGTGGTAAAGGATATCCCAAGGTAGGAAAAGGACTGCAAAGACATCCAATGCGTTTCGAGGCAGTTGTTGAGCTCTTCTTCAGGGATGTTACAGATGGGGTTCGTTTAAGAACAAGCAGACCAAATAAGACACCATAGGGCCCTCTTTGAATAGGAAGAGGGTGAGTCTTCACACATGTAATCGTGATGTCAGAGGTTTTGGTTATATTGAAATTAAAATTTTGAAAAATTCTTCCTGAGGATGGCTTACTCGTGCCATGTGTTGGGGGGCTGACCCGGAAGCAGAGGGAGAATGAAAGTAATATGACCGGTCGGTCATTGACCAGTCATATTATTGATTTTGCCACTCGGGGTCGGCTTCAAGCAAAGAGAGTGTGAGCCCGGCAGGATGTGTCCAAAATGCTATCAGCATACGGACTGATTCAGGTCCGCCGGAGGCAGGTGCCCACCACCCACATGGATCAGGGTGGGGGGGGGATAAAGGAATCGTCCGAAGAGGAGAAACGCCGAAGCAGAATCGGACTACAGGCCAGATGTCTATGAAAGCTGGAGCGGAGAGTGCATTGTAATAACTGCACAGAGGCACTTAGTCCTGGACAGAGCGACTGTCTACCTCATCTGTCACAAACAGAAGAGTTCACAAAAATTTGCATCGGTTTGTGAACTCCGCTTTAGTTCACAAACACGATTTACGGCCATTTTCCTTGCTTTTCCCTGCTCTGTTGAGATTGAGGGTCACAGAGAGACACTGAAAGTGTACAGTACTGTGAAGACACTTACAGTACAGTATTGAGAAGCTTTTTGGAGTGCTTTTTAGCACATAAATACTGTACATCCAGTATGGCTGCAAAGAAAATGCAGAGCAAGCATGGTGGCAAGAAAAAAGTGCGGAGCAGAAATGCAGGTGAGAAGAATAAGCAAAGCGCAAATGCAGATGACAAGAATGTGCAAGGTTAGTGTTCTCTCTCTTCATACTTTACTTTTTTCATAGCTTTGTGGTTCAAAAAAAAAAAGTTCAGAACAAATTAACCTGATTTACATTGAACCCTATGGGGAAATTCGCCTCAGTTCGCGTCCAATTCGGTTTGCGACCAGAGTCGGTTCACAAATTAAGTTTGTGAACCAAGGTACCACTGTATATTTGTACATATAATCCTGTAGGTAGATTGCGGTTAACAAGAATGGTCCAGTGATAGGATCTCTTTTAAATGTATTTTTTAAATGCAAGTAGTTAAGTGCCTGAAACTGACTTGGCATCATCCTCTTGCAGTCTCCTCTACAGCAGAACTTGTTGCAATGCAAAGAGCATGTGGACAGGATTAGAGAGCAGAGCAAGATGAGTGCGCATCAGTCTGCTGTTGGACTTTTCACTGTTAAGTCAGTGTGGAAGAGACTTGTGAAACAAACTGCATCTGAGAGGTCCCTCTGTGTCAAAGCTGCGTAAATCACTGAACTGGATAGACATCAAATCAAACAACAAACCCTTCAGCAGGTTAAATGTGTTATCTGTGTGTTTACTTCTTTGCCTTGAGTTCTGTTGTAATGTGGCCAAATCTGCTTGGTTCATTATTATTACAATTATTGTGTGATGATCATACAAGAAGCACTGGGAGTTGAGATGTGAACAGATGTCAAATCCAAGTCTATTATTACTAGACTGCTTTGTTATACTTATAAAAAGACAACCAAAAGAATAAAGGGATTTTATTAAAACTTACCGTAAAATCCTTTTCTCTGAGTTCTCTGACAGACGCAGCCCTCTTTGACATGTGGGTTATATGCACATCCTACTAGGAGTTAACTAGGCAAAAAGAAAGCAAGCTGGCCCCTCCCAGGGGGCCATCCTCTCTCTCTCCCATATAACCCCCCTGCTCTACTTCGCATATACGTTCGTAACAAGCTATACAAACACAACGCAGAGGGGCGGGTGCTGCATCTGTCAGTGAACTCAGAGAAAAGGATTTTACGGTAAGTTTTAATAAAACCCCTTTTTCTCTTACGTTTACTGACAGATGCAGCCCTCTTTGACATGTGGGGATGTCCCAAAGCTGTGTCAGAAAAGAGGGGTGGGTAAACGACAACAACTGTACCCAACAGAAACCTCTCAGGAGGCGCCAGCCGCACCTACACTTCCGCCTGTAAAACTTTACGGCCAAAAGCAGCATCCGAAGATGCTGACACATCAACTTTATAAAACTTAGTAAATGTGTGCACCGAGGCCCAAGTAGCCGCCTTGCACACCTGTGACACCGAAGCCTGGTGTCTGAAAGCCCAGGAAGTGCTAATAGCCCTGGTGGAATGAGCCATGACCAGGAAAGGGGGTACCTTCCCCCGAACAGAATACGCATGAGTCACGATCTGTCTGATCCAACGGGAAACAGTAGCCGATGAGGCCGCCAATCCTTTGCGCGGACCGTCCGTCAATATAAACAACGCGTCCGACTTCCGAAAGGAGTCTGTAGCCGCCAAATACACCCGCAAAGCCCTCACGACATCCAATGAATGTAACTCAAATTCCTTAGGATGTGAAGGATGCGGACACAACGAAGGAAGAACAATATCTTCATTAATGTGAAAAGAAACCACCTTCGATAAAAACGAAGCAGGCGGGCGCAAGACCGCCTTGTCCTTGTGAAGGACCAAGTAAGGAGACTTGCAGGACAACGTTGCCAACTCAGACACCCACCTAGCGGATGTAATGACCACCAAGAAAGCCACTTTCTGCGACAGCAATTGTAAGGGAATATCACCGATCTTCTCATATGGCGGTTTCTGCAGTACAGAAAGTACCAAATTAAAATCCCACGGTGCCAAAGGCGACCGTATCTGAGGAGCCACATGGCGAATACCCTGTACAAATGTACGTATCAAGAAATGTGACGCCAAAGGCCGCTGAAAGAGAATCGCCAGAGCCTAAATCTGACCCTTAAGAGTACTCAAGGCCAATTTTTTATCCAGGCCCTGTTGCAAAAAGGACACAACTTAAGAGCGGGGGTTCCAACCCCCCGCCTCACACCAAGCAATATAGGCCTTCCAGGTGCGATGATAAATCTTGCGCGAAGTACACTTGTGCGCTTTCAGCATGGTAGGGATCACGGAGTCAGAGACACCCCTATCCCTCAACACCTGGGACGCAATAGCCAAGCCGTCAAAGCCAGCGAGGGTAAAGCAGGGTGCAAGATGGGTCCCTGAGACAACAGATCTTCGCGCAGCGGAAGGCGCCAGGGAACATCTGCCACCATCCGTACCACATCGGCGTAACAAGGACGCCGAGGCCAATCCGGAGCTACCAGGATTGTCGGGATTCCCTCTGCTTCTATCCTGCGCAGAACCCGTGGTACAAGTAGCCGATACCGACCCCAGGGTGCTACCAGTGCGTACGTGGCGGCCGCCAACAGATCTCTTGATCTGCACACAAAGGTCCGTACCTTGTGATTGAATCTGGAGGCCATGAGGTCCACCTTTGGCGTGCCCCACTTGAGGCAAATCTGGCGGAACACTTCTGGATGTAGGGACCATTCCCCCTGATCCAGAGTCCGGCAGCTGAGAAAGTCCGCCTGCCAGTTTTCCACGACTGGAATGTAGATTGCGGAGAGAGCTGGCATGTGAAGTTTCTGCCCACCGAAGGATCAGAGCCGCCTCCGCAGCTGCTGCCGGAGCTTCTTGTTCCGCCCTGATGGTTCACATATGCCACAGCCGTGGCATTGTCCAACTGAACCCAGACAGGGAGGCCTCGCAGCCTTGTCGACCAACGGGATAGACAAAGTCTGATCGCTCTCAGCTCCAGTACATTTTTCGTTAGACAAGCTTCCTGAGCCGACCAACGGCCCTGGGCAGAAAACTGACCCAGGACCCCTCCCCAGCCCGATAGGCTGGCATCCGTTGTTACCATCGACCAATTGAGGGAGAGGAAACGTTTTCCTAATTTTAGGGCTTGAGCCCGAATCCACCAAACCAAGGATCCCCTGGACTGATGATCCAACCTGATCAGTCTGTCTAGGGATAGGGGAGATTTGTCCTATTGCGACAAAATCGCCTTCTGCAGGAGCAGAGTGTGACTCTGGGCGTAAGGTATCGCTTCGAAAGCCGACACCATGAGCCCCAACACTTGCATACAGAACCGTAAGGAGTAACACTGGCATGATAACAGGGTTTGCACTGCTGCCTGAAGTGTCAGGAGCTTGTTTGGCGGTAGAAACACCCTTGCCTGCACCGTGTCCAGAATCAGACCCAGGTATTCCAGACGGCAGGATGGAGTCAACGACGACTTCTGCAGGTTTATCAGCCAACCGAAATCTTTTAACTTGGACACCGTATTATCACGTTCTCCTCCAGAGCTGTGGCCGACTCTGATCTCAGGAGAAAAACGTCGAGGTATGCTACCACCGCGATACCTCTCTGTCTCAATCACCTTGGTGAATACTCGGGGAGCCGAAGCCAGACCGAAGGGGAGAGCCACAAACTGGTAATGCAGATCCCCCACTGCGAAACGCAGGAAACGCTGGTGCCTGTGACAAATTGGAATGTGGAGATGCGCGTACTTGATATCCAGGGACGCCACGACCGAGCGGATGGACTCCATCCTGAATCTTTTCGTCTTTACAAAGCAGTTTAGTGCCTTCAGGTCCAGAACTGGCCTGACACCGTCCTTTTTGGGCACCACAAAGAGGTTTGAGTAAAACCCGTGAAATCTTTCCACCGTGGGTACCGGTACAATCACCCCCTGTTCGGCAAGCGCCCGAACGGCGCCTAGAAGCACCTCCCGACGCCCCCGAGGGAGTCTTAAGTTCGAAGGGAAGAACCTTTTTGGGGGTAGAGAGATGAATTATATCCTGTATCCGGAGGACACCACCTCCTGCACCCACCGATCGGTGATGTGGGCAGTCCATCTGTCTATGAACCCCCAGTAACTGGCCCCCCACTTAAGAGTTGGGCGGGGGCAACCCATCATGCGGAGGTTGACTTATCCTTCGTTTTTTTCAGACTTACGTTGCCGGGGCCTTTTACTGGGCCCAGCGGAAGCCTTACCGGACTTGAAGCCCTTACCCGCTGAGCCAAGCGCACGAAAAAACTTCTTCTGGCCTGAAGAAACAGGGCCCTGCCTACGGTGAAAATCCCGCCGTTTTTGCTCTGGAAGGAAAGTACTCTTACCTCCCGTGAAATCCTTAATGATTTCATCAAACTGTGGGCCAAAAAGACGCCCTC
This sequence comes from Glandirana rugosa, assembly GCA_018402905.1. NCBI lineage: Eukaryota > Metazoa > Chordata > Amphibia > Anura > Ranidae > Glandirana > Glandirana rugosa. The sequence goes on from BLSH010040907.1 coordinate 898,814, forward strand.
CCTGAAAGGGAAGAACCGTAAGAGCTTTCTTTGACTCCTGGTCGCCTGACCAAGAGCGGAGCCACAGCACCCGCCTGATAATTGCAAAAAAGGACATTTTTGACAGTATGGGAAGTAGGTCCAATGCAGTATCGCATCGGTAGCGGAGAGCCTCTTCCAAGTGTTGTGCCCGTTGTACCTCTGCCTGCGCACACTCACAAGTCAAACCGGAGTGTAATGTGGTAGCGCACTCAAAAAGAGATTGCGCCGTCATAGCAGCCGCCAGAGCTGGCCGCATGGCTGACCCAGCCAACAAGAACAGTGCCTTAGACACTGCCTCCGTGCGGTGATTGGCCGCCTCTTTGAAAGACGGAGACCCCTCCAAGGGAATGGTCGTTGCCTTATTCAGAGGGGCCACCGGTGGGTCCACTGCAGGGGAAGCCCATCTCTTAGTAAAACTATCCTCAAAGGGGTAGCGAACAGCAAAGCTTTTGGGTAAAGCAAAGGAATTTTGCGGCAGCAGCCATTCCTTGAACACCACTTGTTCAAAAACCTGATCAAAAAAGGGTAGGCCCTGGGGGACCTAGGGGACTCATGCGACTCCTCTGCTTGGTCAAGCCGCATGGACTCGTGAATATCAGTGATCAGGGCAGCCACTATCGCTTTGTCGCGCAAAGATGAAGCCCCCTGATCATCTTCACCGTCTGAGGGTATCAGTTCACCCTCTGATAGCTCCACGGGGGTTCCCGTGACCACCGAGGCGCTCTCTGGTTCCAAATTCTCCCCCGAAGAATGACGGGGGGGGGGGGGCGGAAGTTTTTTGGGGCCCCCCGGAGTCGTGTCCCCCGCCCGGGGAAAGAATTCACCAAATACTGCCCTCAGCTGTTCCAAGGACACCAGGGACCCCGGCGTGGATTGTTGCTCCGCAGGTACCCCTGCCATAGCACTGCCGGCCTCTGACATCCCAGACTTCCGGCAACCCCACTGTGTGACTACCACCTCTACCCCACCAATCAGCTAGGGAGACGCGGAAGGATTGCACCCACCGCTACCAGCACCTAGGGAGAGCCAGCTATACTTGCTGTTTTTTAATGCCTCAGCGCTGTGACCGGAATGAGCAATGAAAAAACACTCCACTTTAAGAGCCTGCACCGCCGCGTCTGTCAGCCACGCTGTCCTAAGCGAAAACAGAAGTGCCTCTGCCATTTTTATCACTTCCCCGTAATACCGAGAAAAGCCACTGGGGGCCGCCAGAGGACAGGCTGAAAACCGCATGGGCTACAGAAAAATGGCCGCTGCCATCAAAACATGCCGAGCTAAGGCAAAATGGCGGCGAATCGCCAGAATACAGTGCTCAAAACGGTCAGTGCGGGGTGTGGTATCGCGGGGTGGGGGGGAGATTACAACCCCAGATGGGTCCCCACTAATAAGCCCCCACCGGCCGGCTACCTCAGAAGCTGCCCAGGTGCCCCTCTCCGCGCCCCTAGGACGGAAGAGGGGTCCACTCACCGATCCAACGGGCGCAGCGGGTAGCCACCCAGAGCAGACTTTCCTCCCCACGAAGAGGGATGCTGCTTGCCAGGCCACTGGACAGGAACAAACCAGTCACTGGGCACAAGTGGGATCAGCCACTGGCAGCCCGCATGGAACAGGCCCTATGTGGCATGTCCCCGCCAAGGCTAAGGGTAGCTCGCACAGAAGTTGGCCGGACTGGGGTAAGTTTTTGGATTCTAGATATCCTCTATACCACCAGTCGGCTTCTTGATAGCAGTCTTCATCAGAAAAAACCTCAGAACGCAGTTCCCATAGGGAACCAGGTCTAACTCCTAGCACTAGGCAATAAAAACTGATATGCTAGCAGGGGGTTATACTCCTAGTGATACGAGCATAAACCCCACTTGTCTAATAAAGGGCTGCGTCTGTCAATGAACGTAAGAGTAAAATTCCCCAAACACTGCCCTCAGCTGTTCCAGGGACACCAGGGCCCCCAGCGCAGGCTGCGCTGCCGCTGACTCCTCCTCAGAAGGGCCTGCAGGATTATCTGCCATCGCACCACCGAAACTGACAGTCAATTTGAGAAAAAAATGATCTGACACCCCCACAAAGCAGCCCCACCACCGCCCCACAGAACGGCAGGGAGACCCCAGGAGGACGGCACCCACCGCTACCACACCCCAGGGAAAGCCCAGCTATACTTGCTGTTTTGTTCTACAGAAACTGCTCCCAGCAGGAGTGCATAATGGACCGCCAGAAGAAGCACCATCTGTAGTCAGCCACGCTGTCCCAAGCGAAAAGTAAAGTAAAACGGCAACAGCACATTTTACACTGCTCCAGTGACATCCAATATGGCCGCCGAGATCATCCACAAGAGGCCAAAGCCTGAGTGCAGACAGCAAATACAGCAAAATGGCCGCCGCTGGCACTAGACGGAAACCCTCAGTAAAATGGCGGTGCGGTTTTAAACGGGGTGCGGGGCGGGGGGGGGGGGGGGTGGTGAGGAAACTAGCCCACCGACCACCCTCCACTGGCCGGCCAGAAAATCTCTTAAGTACGCCCAGCACCCCCCCCGCTCCCCTGGGGGGGGGGGGTCACTCACCACTCCGACGGGCGTAGCGGGTAGCCACCGGTCACAGACCTTCCTCCCCATCCGGAAAGGGATGCTGCGGGCCAAAGCCCCTGGACAGGCACCGAGTCTGGTCACCGGGCGTAAGTGGGGGTCATCCACTGGCCACCCGCACGGAACGGGCACGATGAGGCGGGTCCCGCCACAGCATAGGACTAGCTCGCATTGGTCGGCCGTGCTGGGGAAAGTGCAGAATTTCAATTATCCTCTATGACCCAGCCGGCTTCTCAGGTTCACTTATAAAAAAAATTAGGGTTTTGTTCTTTCCCTTTTGGTTGCCTGACATATTCCCACAAACTGAGACCGCATAGGTGGCTCACCTTTACACTATACTATATACATTTTATTGGATTGATCTTTTGTCAAGTAATGTCCTAATGTCCGATTTAGGTCTGGGTTGGCGCTCCCCTCGTTTGTTAAATAAATGAAAGTGAAAACAGAATTTGTATATATAAAAAATTCATGTAAAAAAATGTATGTAAAAAATTCATGTGCTAGTATGCTTAATGTGCTAGTATGCTTGCTATAAGGTGAATGTTGCAAGATGCTGTAGGTGAGTACAGCTAAAATCAAGTGAATATATAAAACAGGTGATAAATCTGTAAATTAGATAAAATCCTTTTTATAACAATAAAACGGGAAATTTGATGATGTGATAGTATAAAAATATAATTTACTCGAGGTAGAGTCTGGTAAGAAAGTGCTTGCGCAACTAATAATTATGTGATATACTGTAAAGACCTCTCCAAGCGTTCCTTGGGTATGACAAATATGCTAGTATCACTTAATGTGCTAGTATCACTCTGGTAGATAGATCTCTGGTTCTCCCAAAAGGTATATGTACCCCTTCTTAACCAGAGAACCAGAGATATATCTACCAGAGTGATACTATCAAGCATACTAGCACATTAAGCATACTAGCACATTCATTTTTTACATACTTTTTTTACATTATTTTTTATTTATACAAATTCTGTTTTCACATTCATTTAACAAACGAGGGGAGCGCCAACCCAGACCTAAATCAGATATACCCTTACTCCCTGAGCAGGGAGGTACCACTGGAGGCAGCATACCCAGTGCTTGTAATAATGAATATATATATATATATATATATATATATATATATATATATATATATATATATATATATATATATATATATATA
>BLSH010040907.1:918681-930280 GCA_018402905.1 Glandirana rugosa
CCCATAGTGGTTCTTCATGTTGGGGTTAAGGTTTCGTCAACTCTGTGACATATTTCATGTATTTTTGTAACACTTTACTAAACGTTTATAGTATTTGGGAATAGGATAAGGGTTATCTTTAGTCTAGTGCAAATTTGACTCTTTTACATGGTAAAATTCTCTTTCATGCCATTAAAACTTTGACCACCGTCGTTGTGTAGAGTTTCAATCCTGTCCCCGGTACAAATGGTACCACATCGTAGGGGAGATGAAAATTGTGAGACATTTACAGACCCTTCACTCCTCCGTTTCCCAAAACCTTCTTTTTACAACAGGGTAAGAAAGAAAGGCCAAATACTTTCGCAAGGCACTGTAGAAAGAAAGAATGGGACAACATTTTTCTTCCAAAACCCTTTGCCTCCTCACTTCCCAGACATTTACAGAGTGTTAAAAGTAGAGGGGATGCTACACCATGGTAAACATGGCCCCTGTCCTAACTTTGAGATGTGTTGCTGCCACCAGTTTCAAAATTACCGTACTTTCTCTTAAAATGGTACATTTTCTCAGTTTAAACGTGATCTGATTTCTATTGGGAATAGGATAAGGGTTTATGATATTTGCAAATCATTTCACAATGTTTTTATGTACTTTATACAGTGTCTCAACTGCTTTGGAATTGGGGTTGTACTTCTTGGTGATACCCAGACAACAAGCAGCACCACAGCAGACGAATGCTGACTGGATGCACAAAATTGTGAACAGAGATTTTTGCCCAGTCTCTTTCTCTTCGGTCCTGAATAATCTCTTTCCCTTTGTACATGTCTGCCCTAGCAGTTCCTTTAGAATTGGAATGCTATTGAACACCATTTTCTGTACAAAAAAGGTTTTGTATTGCTGTTTTGTCTTCCAGGTGGCTTAGCAATCCCTGAAGCAATAAAAAAAAAAAAAAATTGGCAAACAAAACAAATCTAAATTAAAGCAGTATAAAAGGGGAGGAAAATATCTCCCCTATTAAATACATGCATAGGTGCTAAAGGATTAAATAGCACAAAAGATCTGTTCGAGCACTTCAAACCACACACAACCTGAACAGGAAGAAATCTCCTTCAGGCACAAACGCTGACAGCAGCAGTCCCCCGAGCAGTAGACAAGAACCGAGAAGGTTTTTCTGTGGTCTTGTGTCCAAAAGATGTAATACTGTTCGTGGCACGGTTTTCAGAAAAAGCAGTTTCTGAATCTGGGAGAAGCAGTGCTTTTCTTTCAGCTATTTAACTATGGCAATGTTTTAGGCTCAATGCACACTGGCTTAAAAAACGTTGCAAGAGTTGTGTTCTGCCTGTAGAAGCAGCTCAATGTTATCCTGCGTCCATGCACATTAGGATGATTACAGGCATATTTTAAGCTCACAGCTTAGAGGTGGGGAAAAAAAAAACCTTTCTGGTTTGCATTTCTGATTGAAGCTTACTAGCACAATAAAAATAAACTTGTCTAAACTTTGTACAAAAAAAAGCACTATACGAGCAGGAAAATGGTCGTTTTTTTTAAGCACAGTGTGCATGGAGCCTAAAAGAATAAGTTCACCTTTTGTAACATGTTATACCCATATTCAGGGTGTAAAAAGTTACAAACAGACCGACCCCACACCTCCCCGATTCCTGCTGTTACATCTAGCAGGGTTCTTTTCCCCTCAGTTAGCTGTCACAATTTTAAAAAAAAGTGGCCAAGCGGGGCTCTAGTCACGTCACTGATTGACAGGGCTCTGTGCATGGAAAACGACAAGGTCAGGCAGCCTTTGCAGCTGGTGGTTTGTAGTCCTCGATTAACTACCATGCTGTGGAGCGCCATGGTAGTTCATTCATGCTTCCTGTCAGATTGTATCTGCTTAACCATACTGGAAGTGTGAGCAAGAAGACACACTGGCAGATCTGCTGGTCGCTGGTGCAATGCTTTACAGGCTCCAAGAAAAAAAAAAAAATAATAATAATAATGCACTATTTTTACCTGCAAAAAAATGTGTAATTATTATTTTTTTCCAAAACGTGAACTTACCATTTAAACCATTCACTGTTTAGGATTAAGGGACATTTCTATATAACATCTGTAAACAATTTTTGGTTAAAAATCTGCTATAAAGTAACCAATTTCTTTTTTTCTCATGCAAACCCCCTACCCAACAAGCAGCAGGAACTGGGATGTGAGATTGAAAGCGTTGTGTAAGTTCTGAACTGATTGTTGGAACTCACACAGGGCTATAGATTCCTTCTCCTACCCTATGTTATAGTGCTGGGCCAAATATAAGCCACTGTAATCACAAGAGAGGAGCACAGGAGCAAATGAACAGAGATTGAGGTGAAAATGTGCACGTGTTTAGAAGGTAAGGCAAGTATGTGCTACTGTGACAAATGACCCAGCTACTTTACATTGGTAAAGGAAGGGTTACTTTAACTGTGGCCCAGCTCTGTCTGTTCATGCCCCACAAGACTACAATCGACCTCTGCAACAAAAGGTACACTGCTAACTGAAGGCACTTTACTACATCGGAGTAGCATACATTCTGTTAATGTTGGATGAATCCCATCTGTATTACAGAACCGGATTACACATACCTTGACCAGAAAGGACATTGAATGCTGTCTGAACACAGTGGAGGCTCTCCCTGTAGCTGAGTTCCTAAGAGGTAAGCAGAATATTTATCATAACAAGCTGTAAAATTGTGAAGAGGCCACTCTGATCTCATCAATACAAGGTTTTTAAGATGTGAATCTCGCTGACATTTATTGCTGGCAGGCTTGTAAAACTCCATCAAGCTGGTCTACACCTTCATTGTGAATGTTCTCTTGTTGCTGACAATTTTAAAACATTTCCTAAAGTCCACCCTGACCCATCAAAAAATCCTGACACAACCTACTTTTATCTCAAATTAAATCTTGCATTACATAGTTTAGCTGCACTAAGAAACATTAATGTTCTACACTAGGTGCTGATGACAGGCTTACAGACCAGATGCAACATACTGCTTAGGCTTCAGTGCATGCCCCATGCTTTCTTACTGTTGTGCGCTGGAATTAATTTTGTATTGCATGGGAGGTTCTGAGCTTGTGCAGATCATAAAGCCCAGTGGGGCACAGTTTTTACTGCTGCCTGTGACCCCATGGGGTTGTTCCATTTATTGAGTAGAAAAGGATTACAGCCTCTGTTTTATTGCTGTCTGCTAGCCCATCAGTTCTTTCAAAGCTTTCCTCAATTCCAATTCTACTATATGCCCAACATCAGGAGCGAAGTAAAAACTTCCCAATGGCTACAAAGACTGCTATAAAAACGCAACATAGGTTTTAAACCATCCCAATCACCTTAAAAAAAGCTTGCGTTGGTATTTAGAATGTTTGGTACGACAGCTAACCAATGTCTGGTACAAAACTAAAATTGTCTACTTTGTTCACAGAGAAGGCATTAAGAAGTTTTTGCGAATGCAGGCCTCCATCAATACATGTAGGCTGTACATCATCTACAATCTAATCTGGTTGATCCATAGTACAATTTGCAAAGCTAATATATAACCTTTCATTTTAAGTTATTTTCAGCAGTTCTCTCAGTGTAATGATCCACATAAAACATATCAATAATCATTGCAGAGTATTTGATTGAAAAATAATCCTCAATCGTTGATTAAACACAGAGAATGCATCTGACAATAACTAATCAACCAGACATAAAAAAAAACAAAAAAACAAAAACAAACGAGATCATACTACTAATAAGATTTTACAAAGACTATAAAATAAAGGCAGACATATCTTGGCTTTGATCAATCTCTTGGGTGATTCATTTTAACAGTAGCCAACATCTCATACTAGAATCAAATATTCATAAATATAAGAGTTCTACCCCTATCAATATATAATAATAAACATATCTCAGCCATTAAGTTCTATACTAGGGAAATTCAATTAGAATAGGAAAATTAGCTCAGGAGAAAATGGCTCTAAACTAAAAAGTGATTTTTTCATAACTATAAAAGCCATAGTGTGATTAATGAGAACAATTTTTTAGGGAAAAGCAACAGTTAGTTCTTCGTCTAGCTCTACCTCACCATACAAAGGAAAAGAAAAGAACAAAAAACAACTTTCAGCAATGTTTCCTTTTGCATTTCTGGATTCATAGGGTAGTTCTTAGTTTTTAACAGACGTAGAAACCTTCTCCATGTACACACCGAACAGGACTGACAAGTGTTCCAAGCAGCAAAAGACCCATTGGTCAACAACTGGAAAAAACACGGAGAGGTTTTCCACTCAACGTTAGAAAGTAAGAGGTGGGGGGGGGGGCTTCCACTCAATATTGTAGAGCAAGTGGTGTGGTTTTCTTTTCAATGTTAGAGGGCAAAGGGTTGGGGTTTCCATTATGGCAAGCTTTAGGCTTCGTTATGCATAAATGTTATAAACAAGAAATTTACATTTATAAAATGTCAAGTACATTCCATCGCAGTAATTTTTTCCATTACTTAAACGTTTCATATTGGTCAAGGGGAAGAAAACAAACATTGTTTAGACTAAATAAAGTAAAAGTTGTATCTATTCCATAAGGACTCAAGTATTATGCTGATGTCACATTTTATGATTTTGACACCAAACAGTGCTGTGGAAATACGCACTGGTTTCCACTGCACTTGCGTTCAATGGATCAAGGGTGCAAAGCCAAGCTCCTGCAGACACTAAGAGCTGTATGCTTGTACTTCCCCCATATGGGTAGACAATTACTGAAGAGCAGAAAGAATCAACAAACTACGAGGACACCCACCAGCGCCCTTGCAGTTCATTGGGAACAAGTTGTCTGCAGTGGCGGAAGAAGGGACTTATAGTTCATTTATTCACAGAACTCTGTGAATTAATGATGCGGTTGTGTGGGCTGAGCCCTATGCTATTTTTCTATTGCGACAACGGGTATGGGGAGAGTATTTCCCGCCCTCTGTCATGGGGGATATGGGGCTGCTACATTAGTAACATATTACACCAGATGCATTTATCCTGAAAATGTAAGTCCTGCCTGCATCTGGCTGAGCTTTTTAGCTTTGCTGACTACAGTATATGTAGTTTTACTAATACAAAGTCTTGAGAGGTGGCACTTTGTAAAATAGCCAAGCGGATACAATGAGACCTATGCATAATGTGTAGTGCAAACTCTTCCAGGGATCTTTTAGGACAGGCTACTAGAAAAAGGAGGTGAACCACAAACAGAATTCACATTTCAAGAGGTGTTCTATACAGAAACATTGCACAAAATGCACCAGAGTGACATGGTTTCAAAGACATCTTTTAATTTGATTCCAAGTTTTAGAAATGAGTGCAGACTGAAAAGCCACAACAAAATTCTCTGGAAGCAAAATTTAAAGACCTTCTATTACTACACAGAGATATCAAACACAGTGGAAATCCCCAATAAAAAACATTAAACACTTACACCAGAATCAATGAGTTTATGGAGAACAACTAGAAGGTCATCAAAAAATTCTACATTTATCAGGTGTGCAAACCTGAAAAAAAAACAAAACAGAAAGTTACAGTATATCTTATAAGCACAATATAGACAAGGACTCTGTGTAGAAACATCTCACAGTGTCTGAATAAAACCCAAATAACAAATCAAGTTGTTTGGTTTTAAAGGAGAAGTTCAATAGTAAATGTACAATTTATTGCAGGCAGAAAAAAAATGCACACTATTTTTTTCTGAGGAGCATCCGTAATCAAAGCATACCCCAAGCTTAGCCGTCTGCCCATACTATGTATGGGCAGGCAGTTACCTGAGGGCAGGAAGATCAATGGACTATGAGGATGCTCACCAGTGCCCTCGCAACTCATTGAAAACTACAAGCAGTTAGTCGCAATGTATGATGGTACTTGTAGGCATTCATTCACAGGAAACTGAGTTAAAGACGCAGCCCGTGTGGGCAGTCCCCCACATGACAACACTGCTTTCAAATAGTGACAGCGGGTACTGGGAGAAGATCCCCGACTGCGGTGGCAGCGTAATCGGTAAAGCGCAGCTCGTTTTAGCAGCGCTTTTCGGTGTGGTAGCGGGGCACTTTTAACCCCCCCCCAGAAGGGGTTAAAAGCAATTTGGAAGCGGTGCCCATTCATTCCAATGGGCAGGAGCAGTGACGGGTGTGGTGTGTTCACCACTCCTGCACCGCCCCAAAGATGCTGCTTGCAGGACTTTTTTCCCCATCCTGCAAGCGCACCGACCCAGTGTAAAAGCACTGGGGTGGATTGAGAGGCAGTTTTCAGGGGCTTTACAGGTGCTATTTTTAGCACTAAAACGCCTGAAAACTGCCTCAGTGGGAAAGGGTTCTAAAGCTATTGATGGGAAAGGAAAGACTAGCTTTGTGGGAGCCACCGCCAAAAGATGTTGAGCTTGTTTGAAGTTTTCCTTCATCTGACTGCACATCCAAGTCTAAAAGTTCCCAGCACCAGTATGTTGTTCTGGAGTCTAAATATATGGTTGTCGGTCTGAAGTTCAGCATCACCAGATTTATTTTTTTACCTATGTCAGTAATGCAAGGTTTTAAAGGGACTCAAAAGTTGCAGACTTGCAAATATATTTCATTAGTCTTAGCCTGGGTTAAGACTAGTGCAATCTCAGAGATCACATGTGATTCGCACCCGCACTGTAGGTGCCGATCACATGCGATCTCTGAGCAGTGCGAGTTCAGTCATACAGTTGTATGGCTGAACTCGCATTCGATCTGCAAAAAAAAGCGCATGTACCTTTTTTCCCCCGCACTAGAATCGCATCGCAAGGGTGTTCTCACCTATGCGATCCGATTCATGTGCAAGTACACAGTTCGCACTGCGATCTGTAAACAAAACGGGGGGGTAACTTTGTAATGACACCCGCAGCGGTTCGCAGAAAGCAGTGTAAACTGCCTGCGGGAAGACTGCGATGTGGGAACCGGCTTTATAATCACGCCGGTTCCCGCATCGCACATGTGTGAACCCGGGCTGAAAACTTAAATCTCCTTCTTACTGGTTACTGCCCTCTACATCATGCTATCAGAAAAAGTCTATTATGTATCAAGTACAAGGATTCATAAACTGGTAAGGAAAAGAGCCAATAAAGCTACCCATAAAAACTACATGGAGATCAGACATGAGACATGATCGAATTGAAGAACCAAAATCCTTTTTCATTTTCATGTTATAGTTATATTTACGCTTGTATCTCCTGGGCATTCATCTTAAAGTGGTTGTAAACCTAAATTTTTAAGTTGTACGTATAGGTAAGCCTATAATAAGGCTTACCTATAGGTACTGTATATATCTCCTAAACGTGTGCCGTTTAGGAGCGATTTACTTTGAACTGTGCCGATGTCATCGGTGCATGCACTGTGAAGAAACGGCCCTACGTGCTATTTCTTCACTAGTGAGTGCAATGACTGGTGCCTCCCGCGCTCAGGAGCGGGAATGACGCCAGTCACAGAGCCGGAGTCCGTGGCTCCAGAAGGAAGAGGGGAGAACATGGACGCGGCCTACAGCAGGGATAGTGCAGGCTTCGTTTCCAGGTAAGTGTCGCATAATGTGATAATATGCGATGACACATGTGGCATGTAATTTTTTTTGAGGCTGGGGGGGTACCTAGCTCCCACTTCCAATTGTTCTGCCAACTAATACGGTGCTATGGAGCGCTGCGGTAGTTCACTGATTCTTTCTGTCAGTGTATCTCTTGCATGTACAGGCACAGTGACACTGACAGATTTGCAGGAGACCTGCATGGCACCAGCCATCTGCTGATCGCTGGTGCAATGAGTTACAAAAAAAAATAAAAATAAATGCACATTTTTTTACCTGCAAAAAAAATGTGCATTTATTATTATTAATATATATTTTTTTAAAAGTGAACTCATCCTGTAACACTTGTACCTATAGGTAAGCCTAGAATAAGGCTTACCAATAGGTACTGTAAATATCTCCTAAATGTGCGCCGTTTAGGAGATACTTACTGTATATGATGTCATCGGCGCATGTCAACGCCACCCGTGCCGTTTCTTCAGAAGACAGTGGTGTGACTGACGCACGTGCAGGTTGCAGACCCGAAAGGAAGACGGTTGAAGATGGATGCGGATTGCAGTGGGGACGGCGTGGGATTTGTTTGCACATAATGTGCTAGTACTAGCACATTATGCCTTTACTTTGCAGGGAAGGGGGAACTTTTTTTTTTTTTTTTTACAGGGTTTACTTCCTCTTTAAGTTGAAGCTGGTAAACACATCATCAGACACATGTATTAAGGTCTACAGTCTGGAGATACAGATAACTAAGCATCAGTTAGTTGATCTTATATTAGGAACACTTTATACAGGGAGGATTATACTTTTCTTGAATTTCTTTCCGAATTATGCAGTGTGGTAGAGATATGTGAATTACAAGACCAGCTGCACAAAATTATTTAAGTTTAGACACGTTTTCAAGTACCATAGTTGGCCATTTGCCTGGAACGCTGTTTATTATAAATTAAAGTGATACTAAAACCTCACGTTTTTTTCACCTATATCCGTTACTAAATAATAGCATTACATGAGAAGTCTAACATTTTGTGTCATTTTCGCTTCTAAGTTGTTTTTTTATGGCTCCGTTTTTCCCATTTCTGGTTGTCCCATTTGCTGGGTGACCCATGTATTGCGGATCTCATAAGTGTCACCCGTGTGTGTGTGCTCACACCTATGAGACTACAACCCTGCATAGGAATGCTGGCTGCGCCCGCACTCGCTGTGTCCCTGGGCACGGAGGTCTCATAGCTGTGAGCGCACGGGTGACACTATGACCCCCTTTCACACCAAGGCGTTTTTCAGGCGTTTTTGCTCTAAAATTAGCACATAAAAAGCCCACCAAAAACGCTCCCCATGCATTTCAATGTATGCTTTAACACCGAGGCGTTGCGCTTGCTAGGCGTTGCTAAAAGTCCTGCAGGCAGCATCTTTTAAGCTTGCTTTGAGCACTAAAAATAGCACTTCAAAAACGCCAATGTCCATTGAAAATAATGGTTACGCGCTTGAAAAGAGCATGAAATGTGCACTGAGGCTGTGGAAAGGTCACATGATTGATACACAAACGCTTGAAAAACAGTTAAAAAACGCCATTAGCGGAGCGATATTTATAGCGCTATCGCTTCAAAAGCGCAGCAAAAACACACACTAAAATCATGGCGTTTTACAGGCTTTTTTCCAAGGCCTTGGTGTGAAAGGAGCCTATGAGATCCACAATACATGGGTCACCAAGCAAACAGGACAACCGGAAAAGGGAAAAACGGAGCCAGAAAAAAAGAAGCGAAAATTACACAAAAGGTTAGACTTCTCATGTAATGCTATTATTTAGTAACAGATATAAGCAAAAAAAAACTTGAGGGTTTAGCATCACTTTAACTTAAATAATGCACCATTACAGTAAGGTCTCCCAAAAACCCATCCTTTGGACAAAGTATGCTCATGCTCTTTCACCACTACAAATATTTCATGTACTTTGCACTTCTATCATAGCATGTTTGATCATTGAAACTACTCTATAGTAGAGTTTTCTCAGTGACACGGTATCACCAAATCACAACATATACATAATAGGCAATATAAGTGAAAATATATGCATGAGAAAAGTGGTGGTACTGTACGTTTAGACCAACAGGGCTTGTAATATGTCAAGTACTTTCTTTGAGTACTGTATTAAAGGAGACCCTGTCATGGAAGTGTCAGATCCCCATGAATGCAGAGCTCTCCTGAATGTATGCTCCCATTCTCAGGCTCAGCTATATGAGATGACAGTGGGAAGCTGCCCTTGGAGCCGTACATAAACAAGTTAAAGGCTTAGTTCACATTTAACTAAAAATAATAAAATACACATTTTTGGAGGTATAAAAAAAAAAGGAATCGTTTTTTATTTTTTGGACACAGGAGCCTGCAAAGTATTGCACCCATGATTAGTGTATCGTGTGTAATGTCAGGCTCCTGCACACTCTCCCTCTAGCTTTCTGCCCATACCTCTGTACAGGCTTTAAGTTTGAAAGCTAGAGTAAGAGTGAATGGACTACAAGCCATCTGCAGCAGTAGAAGAGGGGACTTGTAATGCATTCATTCACAGATTGCTGCGAATGAATGACACGAAGCACTGCACAGCACGTGACAGCAACTGCAGTGGGGAAAAGAACCACTGCCCTCTGAAAGGCAGGCTCAGGGGTTGGGGGGGGGGGGGGGGGTGCAGATGAGTCTAACATGTTTAAAAGGTGAACTAGAGGTATTAAACCCAAAAGCAAACATTATATTGCAATTTATCAATCCTTAGATGTGGTGGCTTAATTTCCTTTATTTTCATCTAGTTATCTGTCCAGGGGGTCTATTGTTTTTCAACAGAACAAGCGGTTCTGTAGAGGTTGTAGTTACAGGGTTGAGACAAACCAGTTAACACTGATGGTGCTTACAATTTATGTAAAACCTTTTTCAAGAGGCAGCACAGTGCCTGAGTGGTTTGCACTTGTGTGTGGCAGAACTAGGGTCATTAGATTGAATCCAAACTATGGCACTACCTGCCTGGAGTTTGCATGTTTACCCTGTGCCTGCATGGGTTTCCTCTGGGTACTCCAATTTCCTTACACACTCTAAAGACATGCTGGTAGGTTAATTGGCTAACATCTAATTTGGCCCTAGTATGTGTAAGTACTGTATGAATATGAGTTAGGGACCTTAGACTAAGCTCCTTGAGGGCAGGGACTGACGTGAATATACAATGTACAGTTGTGCTCATAAGTTTACATACACTGGCAGTATTTATGATTTCTTGGCCATTTTTCAGAGAATATGAATGATAACACAAACATTTCTTTCACTCATGGTTAGTGTTTGGCTGAAGCCATTTATTATCAATCAACCATGTTTACTCTTTAACCGCCTCAGGGACGCCCACCGTCAAATGACGGCGGAGCGGACCTGCTCTTACAGCGGGTGGATGTCATATGACGTCCTCCCTTTAAGCCGGGATTGCGCGCGATCAGGCGCGCGCATCCCGGCTCTGTCGGTGTCGGCGTGTCCTGCTTCACCGACAGGGGTGAACAGCCATTGGTTATGGCTGTTCACCACGTGATCGGCCGTGACGAAGTCCCAGCTGATCATAAATGGCACGCCCGCCGTTCGCACGGCGCATGCGCGCGATCGGGAGCGCGTGCGCGTCGGTGGCGACGTGTTCCTTGGGAACACTGCCTGTCACCGACACTGGTATCAGCCACCGGCCGGTGGCTGATACCTTGTGATCGGCTGTGATCTACTTCACAGAGTCCAGTGTGAGGAGAGAAGAGCTGGGATCAGTGAGTTACCGATCTGCAAAGTAAAAGCACACTGACACTGACCCCCCCTGCCCCCCCCAATGCACCAGTCACCCTAACAGTCACCACATATGCCCCCGTAAAGGGTACCTGTCATCATAAAGAGCACCTGTCACCCATCACCCGTCAGTGACCGTGGCATGTCACCCGTCACTGACCACCGCCAGCCACCCGTCACCCATCAGTGACCACCGCCAGTCACCCGTCACCCATCAGTGACCACCGCCAGTCACCCGTCACCCATCAGTGACCACCGCCAGTCACCCGTCA
>BLSH010040907.1:937169-959119 GCA_018402905.1 Glandirana rugosa
GGGGGGGAAGATATAGAGTATAAAAGTGTGTGTGGTTAATAATTCTAGGCTGTTAAATGGGGATGATAATGTGAAGGTGCAAAGTGAGGTGGACTGTGGAACACAAGAAAAAGGATATATGGAGAATGGAAAATGTGTGAAAAACTAGAAATTAGTGAAAAAATAAAACAATTGTGAATGGAGTGAAAATTGAGTACTGTCCATGATCCTTTTTTTATTTGTACTAACATACAATTTTTCAGGACAAGCTTTCAGGGTATTTCCCCTTCTTCAATGTCTAAGTAGTACTCAATTTTCTCTGGCACAATTGCACTAATACCGCTACAATCACCTCAAGCATGAATGGAGTGATAATGAATGGTGCAAAATGCATAAAAGGATAAGGAAATGAAGATACAACTAAAGGATGAAAATACAAATGAAGATGGATATGGAAAAGATGGGAATAAAAATGATAAAAATAAAAAGTTAAAAATGAGAGAAAAAAAAAATGAACATGAAAATAAAAAAATAAATATAAGTATGAATGTGCAAAAATGGAAAGAATATAAAAGAGAAAATAGAAAAAGTGATGATAATGGTAGGGTATGGGTGTTATAAAAGAATGGTAAAAGAGGACGTGTTGGTGCAGTATCAATTCATCCTTATTTTTATCTTCATTTCTTTATCCTCTTATGCATTTTTCACCATTCATTATCACGCCATTCACAATTTTTAATTTTTTTCACTATTTTCTAGTTTTACATTAATTTTCACTCAACATTTTTCATTCTCTATATATCGTTTCTTCTTTTTTTCCCACACTTCATCCCTATTCAACAGCCTAGAATAAGTAATCACACACCTGCCAGCACTTATGAGCGACTACCAATGATGTTTTTATACTCCCCAACAAGCATGGGAGTCTCCATGACTAAGCTCTGGAGGGCGGAGCGAAACACATTGGGCCATGGCCTGGCGGAAGCCCAGACTGAGGTTGTCTCTCTCATCAGACAACCTCGTGGATGTGCAGCACCAGGGATTCTCTCCTTTCCTCTGTTTATGTGGTACAGGTTGTCCCTCTGTAAAGGTCTGACACATTCCCTACAGAGCCAGGACTGGAGCTCTTCAATTAGCAGGGAATATAAGTTACATCATCCAATCGTGTGCAAGGATTTCTTTTTTGTTTCATATGCTTGGATATTCAAAGTAAACACAGCTTCACCCTATTTACTAATCTCAGTGAACAATGTTGTTAAAGCGTACCTAAACCCAAAAACAAATAAATAATATATATTTATACAAAGTAGCACACTAGGCAGAGTGTCTGCTAATTAACCACTAATCCGACCCTTAAAGGAGAGGTGTTTTAAATTTGACCTCTTCAAATATTCTAGTAAGAAGCAGCTGCTCTAGAAATATAAAAACATACATAAAAGTCACCACAAAAAAAACATACATAAAAGTCACCACAAAAAACAGTCTATTAGGGATGGAGCAGCGCTAATCAAACTCCCACAATGTTAATATATAACATAAATCCTATGACCGTAGTTTCTCTCAAAAGTCTATAGGTGCTTATATATTTGTATGTATCCTTTTGGCAATATTCCTTCCTCCAGAAATTGCGTAGTGTATGTGCATACAACCACCACCGTATTCTGGTGTAATGTCACTGATGCTCCATCCCAAATAGACTGAAGTTTACAGAAGATAGCTGACAAGGCAGATACCATTGTTTGAGTTAAGCTCATAGGAAGTAAGATAAGGAGGCCACTGTATTTCTGGCAAGATCAACTGGTATTTTTTTTCTACTTGCAGAAAATGTACTTTGTCTTAAAGAGTTACTAAAACCAGTAATATGAAAATAGTTAATCTGCCCCCACAGCTTATAAATCTTCTTTTTACTGCCACTATATACCTTTTTGGATGATCTGTATACCATGGTCACATGATAAACTGCACAATTTCTCCAGAGCTGTGTGTTCAGGTAGGAGGAGATTTCCACTACAGCCTGTATACACGCCCACATGTGTGATGTCAATATAATGTGACCTGGCTAGCTCTGAGAACAAGTGAATGTTCTCTCCAGTATAAAAGACAACTGAGCATGAGCAGGACTACCCTGTCTGTGTTAGCTGGTCTTCCCTAGATAGACAGTGCAGGGAGGGAAGGATATATGAATACAGGATAAAACAGCATTTTTACACAATGCAGAGGATTAACCCCTTAAGTTCCACAGTGAGTATAACAAGCATGCTATGCTGCATATACAGCTTGATTTTACTGTTGTGGGTTTAGTAACACTTTAAAGCAGAGTTCCACCCACATTTGGAACTTCCGCTGATCGGATTCCTCCCCCCCTCAGGTGTCACGTTTGGCAACTTTCCGGGGGAGGGGGGAAAGGATACTAATCTTTGACAGGTATCCTGTTCCCACTTCTGGGAGGCCGGGCCGCAGTGAATTACGTCAGCAGCCCGGCTCCCTCTTCCTCTCTCCTCACTCTGCTACTGGCCGCCGGGCCAATAGGAGAGCGCAGCGGAGCCTCGCTCATGCGCAGTAGGGCTCCCGGCGTGAAGCCGTAATGCCTCACTGCCGGTTTCCTTTACCCGCAATGGCGGCGGCAGCAACTGACAGCTGATGAAAACATCAGCTGCGGTGCCGACATCGCTGGACTCCAGGACAGGTAAGTGTCCTATTGTTAAAAGTTAGCAGCTACAGTATGTGTAGTTGCTGGCTTTTCATTTTATTCGTTCCAGGCCGACCTCTGCTTTAAAAGAAAGAAAAAAAAAAAAACGAATACAGCCACTATATCCAAGGTAAGTGAACGTGTTCTACACCTTTAGTATCTCAACCCCAACGTAGTTAAGGTATTCTAGAAGGTCAACTTAGAATCAGCAGGTTTCAAAATCTAGGTTTACTATAATGAGTCCTAACACACAATGAGTTTTTACCTTTCTTTGCATTCTAGACAGATTCTTCCTCTTGTCTTTGTAGGACATTAATTTCTGCTTGGGGGCAATGTCTTCTGCATCCTTTTTCACGTCCACCTCTTTAATTCTTAGATAGAGCAAGATGTTCAGCACCTAAAAACAACATTAATGTGGTAAGACTGTATGGGCTTAATTAAGATGCCTTAAGCTAGACAGCAGAGTGGAGTACAGTATTAGAATTGTGCAATTGTGAATTGCTCCTGCTATCAGCATTATACACTATAATGAGCCAAGTATATTTCCTCTCACTTGGCTTGGTACAATCACATGGGAGATGTATCAAATTAATTGTATCAAAACATTAGACCAGGGCTTGACAAATTCGCTTTGAATCTAGGAGCCAGCTAAAAAAGTTAGGAGACCGTTATTTTTTGCTCTGTGGCAAAAAGTAGGTGTAGCTAAACTTAACAGTGGGAGTGGGAGGGGCTTAAGGGGCATGATTCAACAACACACACACACTTTACTTCACAGCACTTTTACTACCTTTATAACCCCTGGATATCACCCAGCACTGTAACCTTTTGAATCCCAAATACCATCAGCGCGGTTACTGTATTCACTCTAAATACCTCTAGTGTCACTGTAACCTCACTACATCCCAGATACCCTCAGCACTGTGAATCCTCTAATCCCCCTGATACCACCTGCACCTTGACCCCTCTACACCCCAGATACATCCAGCTCTGTCATATATCTACCTCCCAGATATGCACAGCACTGTGACCCCTCTACCCATTCCTCCCCAATACACCCTGCACTGTGATCCCTCTTCCCATTTACCCCCCACCCCAAAACACCCTGCACTGTGACCCCCTCTTCCCATTTACCCCCCCACCCCAATACACCCACTGTGACCCCTATACCCATTCCCCCTGCACGATGACCCCTCCACCCATCACTTCCTCCCGAAATGCTGTGCAGTGTGCCTCTTCACCCATTTCCCCCCACACTGTGACCCCTCTTCCCATAATTGCTCCCCCCAGTATGTTCAGGTGCTATCATTCATTTCAATGCCATCTAAAAATGCAGGGCAATTCTGCAGCGATTGCAGCGTGATTTGGACAACCGCGGCAGACTTGCCCTGGGATTTTAGGTGCCATTGAAATGAATGGCACCTGAACAAGCTGATGTGCCATTTGACATTTTAACAGCATGTTTTGAAACTGCGGGCAGAATCGTGGCGATTCTACCCATGATTTAAAATGCCTATATGTGAGCGGTGTGCCGACAAAAACCCAGGTGCCACTACGCAATTTTTAGTCGCCATGGCGACCTGGGATTTGTCGAGTCCTGCATTTGACACATTAAAAAAAATCTACAATATTTTGTTTGCTATGTTCAGCATAAAGAAGTCATAAAATGCTGATTACTGTCCTGGCAAGAGCTGTTCCTGCATAAAGTGATAGGTAGGTGCTGAAATTGGCATAAAACAAAGCAGAGAAAACTGCAAGTAAACATTGACACACATATATACAGTAATAAATATTATTTTTTTTTTGTAACTACGGATCTTTTGGATTTGACTGTATTCAATAATTCTGTTCAGAGGTATCGCTAACACAGTTGCATAACTTTTAAATTATTAGAAGGTAAAAACAGGTTGCATCTAAGCACACTTTTGCTAATAATGCTGGATGCTGGGGAAATTTGGTTTATGTAGTGTACTCTCTCTGGTGCACTAATTTACTGATCTGCTAGCAACTTTCTCCGTATGCTGGAAAACAATGGCTTGTCACATGCACAGTGCTTCCAGCTCACTGTGAGTAACATGTTCAGGATTCACACAAGCCCCTGTGTAATAACAAGCTTAGTTCCAGCATACTTGTCTGGCACATAGTCTCAACAATACACATAACTGCAAAGCAGTAACATGGCCTTCCTTAAGCACTGATATTCAACAATTACAAAAGCCACATGGTTTACTTTACTGTAACAGCTCTAACAGAACTGAAAATCATTAAATGTGTTTAAAATGTAAGAATTTAACACAGCATACAGGGATTTCTGGATTTTTCAAGATCATAAATACATATCACAGATAACCACCAACAGTCTCATAAAAGTTATACAGAACTCTCAGACTAGAAGCCATTCTATGTTGATTGGCTGAATGACATATGGGCAATTCATAGGAGTATCTTCAATTTACCTCTGGACGGACATCATAATTCCTACTCTTCACCAATCCTGAAATCACCTTCACTGCTGCCAAAGAAGCGTGACCAAACCTGTCCTGTCTGAAAAGCTTTTTCACTGCCTCAGTGCACATATCAGCAATCTGCAGAATACAAAGACACAAAACTATAGCAATTTGGTGTTAAACAGCATACAGGACCAATAAAACAAGGAGATGAAAAAAGTTGAGTCAGCCTTATAGGGCACAGCACTTGGAATACAGTATATCAAAGAATTCTGCACTCCTATTGGATAACGCAGTGATGCCTATTTTCTCTTCCTAGGATACCCCTGGTTCCTGTTAACTCCCTGAGCACAGGGTGCACAAATGTTTAACTGGATGATTTTTCTACTGTCCAGTCATCCACATATTTGGAGGAATATGAAGTATAAACTTACCTACTTACCTTAGTAACACAATTTTATGTTATATGATGGCATGATTTGCATTTTTCATGTAAGCATGAGATAGATTCAGGTCAGTCTAGTACAAATGAACATCCACAGAACTCTCGATGCTGGTGGAATACACTTATTACTACAATAACCAATTTCTTCTCAGAAAAGTTGCATCATGAACTGCAGAATGATTAGATTATATCCAAGTCAAAATGTAAAACATGTGACCAACAGAGGCAGGCCCCCAATTCAAACCCAAAGGAATGTTCTAGTGTTTCCAAAGATTAATGTGGTTCTAAAGCCTGCAAAACCCCCCCTCATACTTCGTGATTCAGCAATGCGCACAAGAGCAGCGAGCGACTCTTGCCACTGTCCCACTAATTGGACGAAAAACGGATGTAAGCGGACAAATGGTCTGTTTTTGCATTAAAAAAATGGCTCCGGGACTGAAGTGGTTGACAGCTCTAGCTGGAGGATATAAAAAAACTGATGTAAAAATGGATGAAAAAAGGATGAAAAACTGATGTAAACTTCTTCTTTGAAAAAACTTGACTAAACTGATGGAACAAACGGTCCACATGGGTGAAAGGGGCTTAAATCTCCAAGGTCTAATTCCCAGCCTCCATATAACAGCCACTTTAACATCCCAAACTAGAGCTGAAGGTTTCTGAAGGTCTGCCTGGGCAGATTGATAACAGTGGGAGCCAATGGCTCCCGCTGTTGTCAATCAAGTGCTGTGTTGAGCGAGCAGGGGGTGGGGCTGAGCCGCCTACTCTGTGTCAACAGACGCATGGACGCAGACAGGACGACTTGGGAGCAAGTAAGTATACCATGTTTATTGTAATTAAAAAAAACAAAAAAAACAAAGCTTTAATGTCGCTTTAATTACAAACAAAACATTAGGCATTACTTGGTATGTTAAACAGCCCCCCCCCCCTTTTTTTTCACGTCAAAAGATAACAGAGCAGTGAAAGGCAAATGCTGCCATATCTAAGACCAATCTGACATGTCAATTCACATACAGATTACATGATGAAGACAGCGCTGTGTTTTCTTAGCTGAAGTGCTTCTAACAATGTAAGACAGGATGGTTTAAATGGAGACCAACAAACAGCTGGAGTATATTGCATTTATACCATGTGCTTATGAGCTTGGGGAAAAATATTCAACACCACATGGTACAGACGGTGTAAACAAAAATGTGCACCTTTCAGTGATTCCTATTAATTTCTATGGGCCAAAAATATATGCTACTGTAGAGGAGATGCGATACATCACTTTAAGAACAAACTTTTGCAAAGCAAGCAGACTAGATCTAGCTACATATATACTTTGAAATATAGGAAATGGATGGGTATGAGCAGATTCTTAAAACACACCTGAATGATGGGTTTTTCAGCGGAAACACCCCAAATCACTAATGTGAACGCAAAAAATAACTTTGTCCTGTTCACAGACATGTAGGAGAATATTTATTTCCTCCTGTAAACCTCTGCTTGTGTAATCTGCTATTCAACGTAAGAGGTGTGCCAATAAAAATCAGATTACTTTACAGCACCCCCTGCAACCTCTCTAATACTCCCTTTCCTCTCTCTGATCACAATTGTATCCCTTTCACACTCTGTCTCCTGCCTCCCATGCTGCCAACCTGCAAACCACTACCTGCAGAAACCTTCGCCACCTCAACCCTTCCCTCCTTCATTCTGCTACTGATGGCCTCTACGACAAAATCGCACCCCTGTCCTGCCCAGACCAAACCCCTTCTATCTACAACACCATGCTGTCATCCTCCCTAGACGCACTTGCTCCCCTCTCTACCCACAGAACTAGGCCTCATCTGCCACAACCCTGGCAAACAGACGACACCAGAAGTCTCCAGAGACGCAGCTGTGCTCTTGAACGAGCGTGGCGTATATCTAAATCCCAGCAAGACTTTACCCTCTATAAATCTGCTCTTCTCAAATGCTCAATACAAAGTCCCGCCTCCACACTGCTAAACAAACCTACTACAACACTCTCATCCAAACCCTCTCATCCAAACTTCATCAACTCTTTTCTACCCTTAACTCCTTACTTCACCCCCCCCCCACCTACCAACATGCTTACCGCTCAAGAAATTGCCAGCCATTTCAAAAGCAAAATTTACACAATTCGCAAGGAGATATCCAACTTCCTCCCCCCTATCCAACATATCAGATCCAACACTGCACTCAATACTCTCCTCCTTTTGCCCTGTTACCACTGAGGAAGTTGATAAACTCCACTCCATGGCCCACCTCACCATCTGTCCCCTGGACCCTGTCCCCTCACAATTACTGCGGCCACCTTCCCGCTCTATCCTAAACTCCCTAACCCACATCTCCAACCTCTCCCTCTCCTCTGGCACCTTTCCCTCCCCACTCAAACATGCACTGGTTACCCTCATACTTAAAAAAACCCTCACCTTGCCCCACCTGTTTGAATAACTTAAGACCCATTTCCCTGCTCCCGTTTGCCTCCAAGCTCATTGAACGCCTTGTACACAACCGAATGAGTTGCTACCTCACTGACAACAACCTTCTCGACCCCCTACAGTCCAGCTTCCACCCAAAACATTCAACTGAAACTGCCCTACTAAAACTCACCAACGACCTACTAACTGCTAAAACCAATGGCCAGTACTCCATACTCATGGACCTCTCTGCTGCTTTTGACACTGTCGACCACCCCCTCCTCCTCAGCAAACTCCACTCCCTTAGCTTCTGTGATTCTTCTTTATCCTGGTATTCCTCCTACCTATCTCAGCGCACTTTCAGTGTCACATACAACTCCATCTCCTCCACTCCTCTTTCTGTTGGGGTACCCCAAGGCTCCGTCCTTAGGCCCCACCTATTCTCGCTCTATACCTCTTCCCTGGGCCAGTTGATAACCTCTCATGGCTTCCAATACCACCTCTACGCCGACGACACCCAGATCTATCTCTCCACGCCTCAACTCACCCCCTCAATCTCCTCACAGACCACAAACTTACTGAATGACATATCGGTATGGATGTCACACTTCTCAAACTCAATCTTTCTAAAACAGAGCTTGTTATATTTCCTCCTTGCCGCCCGCCACCCCGCCATGACTTTACAATTAAGATCAATAGCACAACCATTGGTCCCTCCACACATGCCAGGGTGCTGGGTGTAATCCTGGACTCTGACCTCTCCTTCAGCACCCACATCCAATCACTGGCTAAAACTTGCCACCTTAACCTCTGCAAAATCTCCAGAATTTGACCCTTCCTAACGACACCACAAAACAATTTATTCACTCCTTGGTTATTTCCCACCTTAACTACTGCAACTCTCTCCTTAATGGCTTACACAGGCTATCCCCCCTTCTGTCTATTATGAATGCTGCTGCTAGACTAATACACCTCACTAACCAATCCGTGACTACTGCCCTTCTCTGCCAATCCCTGCACAGGCTTCCCCTACCCCACCATGTAAAATTTAAAATACTAACCACAACATACAAGGCCATCCACAACATCGCCCCAGCTACATCAGCAACCTCATCTGCAGATGTCGCCGAAATCGTCCCCTCCGCTCCTCCCAGGACATGCTGCTCTCTAGCTCCATTATTACCTGCTCCCATGCTCGCCTTCAGGACTTCTCCAGAGCCTCTCCCATCCTCTGGAACTCCCTGACCCGGTATGTCCCATCAGCCCCTACCCTGTCCACCTTTAAAAGATCCCTGAAAATAAATTTATTCAGGGAAGCCTATCCCTCACCCACCTAAGAACTATACCTGAGCCACCCCCCATCAACCCATCCCCTGCAGCTACTACCTTTTATCCCACCACCCCCTCCCTTTAGAATGTAAGCTCTACGAGCAGGGCCCTCTGTCCCTCCTGTATTGAACTGTATTGTAATTGTGCTGTCTCCCCCTCTCTACATTGTAAAGCGCTGCGTAAACTGTTGGCGCTATATAAATTATGTATAATAATAATAATAATATCAGAACATAAGAGCTTAAAGTGTACCGTAAAATCCTTTTCTCTGAGTTCACTGACAGACGCAGCCCTTCATTGACAAAGTGGGGTTTACGCACATCCTACTAGGAGTAGACTAGGCAAATAGAAAAAAAGCAAGCTGACCCCTCCCAGGGGGCCGCCCTCCAGCATATAACCCCCCTGCTCTACATAGCATATCAGTTCGTAACAAGCCGTACAAACGCAACACACAGGGGTGGGTGCTGCGTCTGTCGGTGAACTCAGAGAAAAGGATTTTACGGTAAGTTTTAATAAAATCCCTTTTTCCTCTTCCGTTCACTGACAGACGCAGCCCTTCATTGACAAGTGGGGATGTCCCAAAGCAGTGTCATTCAAGAGGGGTGGGTAAACAACAACAACTGTACCCAACAGAATCCTCTCAGGAGGCGCCAGCCGCACCTACACCGCCACCTGTAAAACTTTGCAGCCAAAAGCAGCATCCGCAGATGCTGACACATCAACTTTGTAAAACTTAGCAAACGTGTGCACCGAGGCCCAAGTAGCCGCCTTGCACACCTGGGACACTGAAGCCTGGTGTCTGAAAGCCCAGGAAGTGCTAACTGCCCTGGTGGAATAAGCCGTGACAGGAAAAGGGGGGACTTTGCCCCTAACAGTATACGCATGGGTCACGGTCTGTCTGATCCAACAGGAAACCGTAGCCGACGAGGCCACCAACCCTTTGCGCGGTCCTTCCGTCAGCACAAACGCATCAGACTTCCGAAAGGAAGCCGTAGCCGCCAAATACACCCGCAAAGCCCTCACGACATCCAAAGAATGTAACTCAAATTCCTTGGGATGTGATGGGTGCGGACACAATGAAGGGAGAACAATATCCTCATTATAAAGAAGAGACCACCTTCGGTAGAAACGAAGGGGAAGGACGCAAGACCGCCTTGTCCTTATGAAGGACCAAGTACGGAGACTTGCAGGACCATGCTGCCAACTCAGACACCCCCCTAGCGGAAGTAATGGCCACCAAGAAAGCCCCTTTTTGCGTCAGCAATTGTAAGGGAATATCCCTGATCTTCTCATATGGCGGTTTCTGCAGTACAGAAAGTACCAAATTAAAATCCCACTGCGCCAAAAGCGACCGTATCTGAGGAGCCACATGGCGTATACCCTGTACAAATGTACGTATCAACGAATGTGACGCCAAAGGCCGTTGAAAGGGAATTTCCAGAGCCGAAATCTGACTCTTGAGAGTACTCAATGCCAAATTGTTATCCAGGCCCTGCTGCATAAAAAAAAAAAAACAAAAAAACAAAAAAAAAAAACAGGACCTGGGACACAACGTAAGAGCGAGGGTTCCAACCACCCGCCTCACACCAGGCAATATAGGCCTTCCAGGTACCATGATAAATCTTGTGCAAAGTACACTTGTGCGCCTTAAGCATGGTAGGGATCACGGAGTCAGAGACACCCCTATCCCTCAACACCTGGGACTAAAGCAAGATGCAGGATGGGTCCCTACGACAGCAGATCTTCGCGCAGCGGAAGACGCCAGGGAACATCTGTCTCCACCCGCACCACGTCGGCGTACCAAGGGCGCCGAGGCCAATCCGGAGCTACCAGGATTGTCGGAATCCCCTCCGCTTCTATCCTGCGCAGTAGCAGCGGTAGCTATCCTGCGCAGTAGCAGCTTGATGGGAGGGAATGCGTTCAGGAGCCGATACCGACCCCAAGGCGCTACCAACGGGTCCGTGGCAGAAGCCAACGGGTCCCTTGTTCTGCACACGAAGGTCTGCACCTTGTGATTGAACCTGGACGCCATGAGGTCCATGTCTGACGTGCCCCACTTGTGGCAAATCTGGCGGAACACCTCTGGATGTAGGGACCATTCCCCCTGATCCAGCGTCTGGCGACTGAGAAAATCCGCCTGCCAATTTTCTACGGCCGGAATGTAAATGGCGGAGATTGCCGGCACATGAAGTTCTGCCCATCTCAGAATGAGAGCCGCTTCCGCAGCCGCTGCCGAGCTCCTCGTTCCGCCCTGATGGTTCACGTACGCCACCGCCGTGGCGTTGTCCGACTGAACCCGAATCGGGAGGCCGCGCAGCCTTACCGTCCAGTGGGAGAGGCAGAGCCTGATCGCCCTCAAATCCAGCACAATTAATCGGAAGGCGGGACTCCTGCGCCGACCAACGGCCCTGAGCAGACAGCTGCCCCAGGACCCCCCAGCCCGATAGGCTGGCGTCCATCGTGACTATCGACCAATTCAGGGGGAGAAAAGACTTCCCCAAACGTCAGAGCCAGGGCCCGAAGCCACCAGATCAACGATCCTCTGGTCTGATGATCCAATCTGATCAGCTGGTCCAGGGAGAGCGGAGACTTATCCCACCGTGACAGAATCGCTCGCTGTAGGAGCCGAGTGTGACTCTGGGCGTAAGGTATCGCCTCGAAGAGACCATGAGCCCCAACACCCACATACAGAGCCATAAGGAGGACCACTGGCGTGACAGCAGGGTTCGCACCGCTGCTTGCAGGGTTAGTAACTTGGCCGGAAGTACAGTTCCTCTATAGTTCCTCTAAATGCCACCGCCACCATCCCTGCTATCCAGGTGTACAAGGGAGGGCCCAGTTGCAATTGTACCAACAGTAGTTACGGCCCTGTTATAAATAAATTGAAAAAAGAAAAAAATATGTGATCTGTCACATCCACCATGACATACCTCCATCCCTAATATGCAAAAGAACAGGCCATGGGACATTTGGTCATGGGACTTTATATGAGGCATGTCACATAAAATAGAGAATACAGAAAGTATCAAAAATGTATGTTTATTTACATAACGGGTATAAAATGTTACATAGTATAAATTGGCATATTCAAATACAATACACTGGCCATCAAGGGCCATGTGCAGAACTGACACATAGCATGATGACTGAAGATATATGTTGGTACATTCATAGCATGGCGTACATAAGCAAAAACACAATGTATATGTTGGAAGTAAAATCATAGGGGCACTGTATCTCTACGCGTTTCGTGGCATTCCAGCCACTCGTCAGGAGTGCAATGCCAGGAATCCCTATAACAGTAAATGATAAATGTAATAGTAAGTTGATCCAGCTCCTAATAAGTTAACGGGGAATAGAGATGTAAAAAGGAAAAAACTATTGAAGATTGTGCTATTTACATATCAGCTGAAAAAGTGCAACCAGCCCACAAGAGGGAGGGAGGCGCTCAATTAAAGACCATGTCTGACCCGGGGCTGAGGCAGGGATGATCCCGTCTGCGTCCGGTGGGGGCGGCGGGGGGGGGGAGCCAGAAGTAGTACATGATAAAAAGAGTAAGAGACCAAGCAAGAGGAGCGTGCAAAGCGAAAAATAGTATCAGAACGTAAAAGGACCAAAAAAGGGGGGTGCAAAGACCACTAGATGG
This sequence comes from Glandirana rugosa, assembly GCA_018402905.1. Classification (NCBI taxonomy): domain Eukaryota; kingdom Metazoa; phylum Chordata; class Amphibia; order Anura; family Ranidae; genus Glandirana; species Glandirana rugosa. Next base: position 950,122 of record BLSH010040907.1, read on the forward strand.
TAAAGATGGTATATAGGAGTGTTGCTCAAGTGCATAGGGCTCAGAGGGGTATCAGAAAGCCCCCCCCCCCCACACTGTTTCTGGTACCCCTCCCTTTTACGTTCTGATACTATTTTTCACTTTGCATGCTCCTCTTGCTTGGTCTCTTTTTACATTTTTATACGTCTCCCTGTCCCTTTGGATAGCCTGGATTTTCTTCCCGACACTTGCACACTTATTCAATATAAACATATTTACATATATACTCCCCTTTGTTGATTTGATATTTTTTCAGATCCAAATTAGGCATAGATGTCTTCCACCAGGCCCCTGGGCTGGGATCATGTACTACTTCTGGCCCCTGTCCTGGCTGGGCCCCCCCCCCCCCGGACCCGGACGGAATCATCCCTGCCTCAGCCCTGGGTCAGACATGGGCTTTGGGCGCCTCCCTCTCACTTGTGGGCTGGTTGCACTTTTTCAGCTGATATGTAATTAACACAACCTTCAATTGTTTTTTCCTTTTTACATCTCTATTCCCCCTGTTAACTTATTAGGAGCTGGATCAACTTACTATTACATTTATCATCATTTACTGTTATAGGGATTCATGGCATTGCACTCTTGACGAGTGGCTGGAATGCCACGAAACGCGTAGAGTGATACAGTGCCCCTAAGATTTTACTTCCAACATATACATCGTGTTTTTGCTTATGTACGTCATGCCATGAATGTACCAACATATATCTTAAGTCATCATGCTATGTGTCAGTTCTGCACATGGCCGTTGATGGCCAGTGTATTGTATTTAAATATGTAAATTTTTACTATGTAACATTTTATACCCGTTATGTAAATAAACATACATTTTTGATACTTTCTGTATTCTCTATTTTATGTGACATGCCTCATATAAAGTCCCATGACCAAACTGGCCTGTTCTTTTGCATATTAGGGATGGAGGTATGTCATGGTGGATGTGACAGATCACATATTTTTTTCTTTTTTCAATTTATTTATAACAGGGCCGTAACTACAGGGGTTGCAATTGCAACTGGGCCCTCCCTTGTACACCTGGATAGCAGGGATGGTGGCGGTGGCATTTAGAGGAACCATTCTCCTCCATTTTCCTCCTAATGCTGTTCCCGGGTCCCTGTGTGCTTCCCTGGTCCCCCCCACAGTGCTACTGTCTTTCCCCCTCCTCTCTCCTGCCAGCTGCTGTAAAAGTTGTGTCATGATGTAGAGATGGGACCGGGTCGGTAAATTTGTCATTTACCGGCTCCTTCCTTTTGTGAATGGACAGAGCCAGCGATTGGTACCAATTGATTCATTCATAACTGAAGCATACCAAACTGTTTCTACTATACTTCAGTTTCTGAATGAATGGGAGGCTCGGTACACAACTATTCCTGTCCATTCATTCTGTGCTGCTGAGGCTACACAGATGGAGATTGGGGGCTGAGGTTTGTTTAGACCCCTGATATCTCATCAAAGCCCCCCAACAGGGCTCCTAAAAAATTTAAAAAAATAATAAAAATAAAAAATTGTACAAGAAATAAAATGAAATGGTAAAAAAATAAAAAATAAAAATGACTGACACCATAGAGGAAATTATCAGTATTGCAAAGGTTGCAAATTGTGACCGGGCCCTGGCATTTCACCATCATGGGGAGGTCCGAATATGGCAGAAAGGGGGCCTGCTGCAGAACTTGTGAAAGGGTCCCGCTGCGGGACTGTAATAAAGAGACTCAGGAAGGGAGTAAAGAGACCCAGGATCAGAGGGAAGAGGGAGGGTCCTGGCCAGGGGTTAGGGGGGCCCCTTCATAATTTCTTGCACCGGGGCCCTGAAGGTTCTAGTTACACCTCTGATTTATAAATATGTTCTTTGTGGAGCCTGCCCTCTTTCAGTTATCTGCACATGGCCGCCTGTGAAGGAAATCCCTGACCTAACTGGTTACTATGGCTGGGTTGGGGGCAGGGCGAAGACACATGTGACCTGATCTAGATTAGTCCCATGCCCCTTAGTCCAGGTATGTGACTTCCACTATGAACACTAAGGGTAATTAGTACCAAAAAGTTAAAGGAGTGGCTGCTAGTACACCCCATCATTTAGAGGTTGTAGCACTAGCAGGGTTTAGAACCACTTTAAATGCTGATGAGGACCTGTCACTTTAGGCCCCTACACACATACTGTCCGATCAGGTCCGCCTGTCCGTTTTTCAGGCGGACCCGATTGGACGCTCCCTATTCATCTCTATGTAGTGACGCATGTCAGCGGCGACATCCGCCACTATCCAATCCAGTCCGCCAAATCCAGACAGATGGAACAGGCAGATCCGTTTTCATCCTCCCATAGAGGTTAGCGGGGCTCTGACAGGAGGTCCATCTCTACACAGTGAGCAGAGACGGAGTTGTCATCCGCCGGCTCAGTGGGGATCAGCGGATTGATCCCTGCTGAACTAGCAGAGTCTGTCAAAACGGACCGCCCATGTGTGAAAGGACCCTTATGGATTAAACTTCAAAGTATTTAATGGTTATTCTCCCTCTATTCTCCCTCTACTCTAAATTAGCTGGTGTCTTTCAATCCACTTTCTTATATACTGTATGCCAAGATTCTTCCATTTGTTCCTTTGTGTTACCAGATGTGGCTCAGAAGACACACTTGGCCCACAAAAGTAACAAAATTAGAAAACCCCAAGATACAAAGAGCATACGGTATATTTGGTAGATACTACCTGCCTTGCAGACAAATTAACAACCCATCAGTAGTTCATGCTCTATTCTACGAAAAAAATTATTTTAAAAAGTTTTAAATGATAGAAAAATGATGTTTGTGTTCCCTTGCACCAGACAGTGCCTTTTAACACTCATTTTCTGCAAACTGAATGTTTCATGAGGAGACAAGATCTGCCTTAAAACCCAAATTCCTGTGCTGTGTCATACATGTGTTTCTTCTCAAGAGATAATACTTTTTGGCATCAACTACATTGAAACAATGATGACACTCTACTGCCCTCTAGTTGTGGACAAAATTCCATTCTGGAAATTAATTTTATATTAATAAATCATTTACGCCAAGGATATGGTTGACACTTGTATGTACTACACAATATGACAAACACGGTCTTCGAGTTACAACTTCCTTTTCTAAATAGTAGATACAGAATTTACTATAATAAATGAGAAGTAAACACAATTAATTTTCAGCAGCGCAAATGCAATACAATTAAAAAGTGCATTAATAATAATAATAATAATAATAGTGCAAGTGTTCAAAACAGTCCAATGCGTGAGTCGCAGAACATCACTTGTGTTAATATTGCAGATTGATATCCACTGCGGCTAAAAAATGTTTCCTCCACCAGTGTCACCACACACACACACACACACACACACACACACACACACACACACCAGATGAATGTTAATGAATGCACATCAACTTTCCTTTGAGATCAACTGCCGCCTCTGCGTCCCCCTCAGGGACAGTTACTCAATCAGAGCAAAAGCAAGAAAGCCTCTCATAGTGTTTCATTTCATAAAATAGAGCTTTAAACCAATAAAATTGCGTTTACATGCATCAAGTAAAAAGCAAACATTTGTGTGTGTTTGTTGGGCGGTCTGTTACCCGTGTCCGATCGCTGCCGACAAGCGTTCGTTCCCAGCGTCTTCTCTGGCAGCAGTGTCACCTTGCCTGAGTCGTCGTATGGCCACGATTGACGCATTTCGTCATTGCCGACTTGGTCACCAGGGTTGGCCATAAGACGCAAGACTCAAGTTAAGTAACGGCTCCCTGACACCACTAGATGGCGTGGGTGTGCCTCTACTATCTCACCTATCCATCCATTCATACGAATTAGCATGTTGTTAACCCCTGATTTGGTCCAGAGAAGCCGAATCTGCAGTGAGAAGAAAACATAAGGTGCACTCGAAGGGGGAAAAAGGATGCACATCTCACATTTAATGCATGCTCAATCCGTGAGACTAAATACTGGAGCCGTGCTTAAAACACATATACAAGTAATTACTTAAAACATATAAAATCATTACTTACAGTATATTAAATGCAATGAATTACATCCATTTGTGGCTAGATCTATCACAATATACATTGCTATAAACCATGCTGTAGAATATAAATTATTAAAATGTATATTCTTTTTATATCCGGCACGTGGCGTCACTGGTTGAGGAAACATTTTTTAGCCGCAGTGGATATCAATCTGCAATATTAACACAAGTAATGTTCTGCGACTCATGCATTGGACTATTTTGAGCACTTGCACTTTTATTCATGCACCAATTGGTGGACATTATTAATGCACTTTTTAATTGTATTGCATTTGCGCTGCTGAAAATTGTGTTTAGTTTTCATTTATTGTATTATTCTGTTTTGAAAGCAGCAGCAATCTTTCATGTTATACCCACTCTGGAGGGGTTTGATTTAGCGCGGTGACACTAAGTTTATTTACAGAGTTTACTATATTCACTACGAATGGAGTAAAACATTACAGAAAACTCAAAATTCTACTTCCAAAAGGCCAGACCAGATGATTTCTCATTGGTATATTGTATCCCACCTTGCTTTTTACCTTAATAAAAGAAACCTGTACTGATAAAAATATGGAGGCTGCCACTACTCATCGCTCAGAAAATACCAGATGCCTGACTATTATTCAGATCCATTTGTTTCAATAACTTAGTTACTGAGATTAGATAACCAAAGTTACTGCTTCAGAATAGGTATGCAGATCAGGCATTCAGAATTTTCTGCCTGTAAGTCACTTTTGCAAGTCACTTTTTTTAAATCAGCAATGCCGCCCAGTTTACATCTCAAAGTTATCTTTTAAATCAACAGAAGGCTTAGTCACAAAACCATTGCATAAGCTATTCCCCCTTCAGTCCACCATAAAGCCTGCTGCCAGACTCATTCCCCTCACCAACTGTTTAGTGTCTATTACTCCTCTCTACCAATCCCTCCACTACCTTCTGCTGTCAAAATGAAGTAAAATTCAAAATACTAACAACTTACATAGCCATCCACAACTCTGCCCCCAGCTACATCACTAACCTAGTCTTAAAATACCAAGCTAATCATCCTCTTCTTTCCTCCCAAGATCTCCTGCTCTCTTCTAGCTCCCTTGTCACCTCCTCCCATGCTCCACTCCAGGACTTCTTCCATCCTATGGAAATTCCTAACCCAATCTATCCAACCATCTCCTACTCTGTCCACTTTTAGACGATCCCTGAAAACTCTTCTCTTCCGAGAAGCCTATCCCGCCTCAGCCCAACAGCTGTACTTTTATTTTCTCCATCAACTCATCCCCCACAGTTATTACCTTTCGTATCTCTTGAACCTCCCTCCTAGATTGTAAGCTCTAATGATCAGGGCCCTCTGATTCCTTTTGTATTGAATCGTATTGTAACTGCATTGCCTGCCGTCATGTATTAACCACTTCCCATCCGGGCCATTTCTGGCACTCCTCTCCTACATGTACAAATCATCATTTTTTTGCTAGAAAATTACTCAGATCCCCCAAACATTATATATGTTTTTTTAGGAAAGATTCTAGGGAATAAAATGGCGGTTGTTGCAACTTTTTATGTCATGCAGTATTTGCGCAGTGATTTTTCAAACGCGTTTTTTTGGAAAAAAGGGATTTTATTAAAACTTACCGTAAAATCCTTTTCTCTGAGTTCACTGACAGACGCAGCCCTTCATTGACAAGTGGGGTTATATGCACATCCTACCAGGAGTAGACTAGGAAAATAGAAAGAGAGCAAGCTGACCCCTCCCAGGGGGCCATCCTCACTCTAACATATAATCCCCCTGCTCTGCATAGCATATCAGTTCGTAACAAGCCGTACAAACGCAACACAGAGGGGTGGGTGCTGCGTCTGTCAGTGAATTCAGCGAAAAGGATTTTACGGTAAGTTAATAAAATCCTTTTTCTCTTACGTTCACTGACAGACGCAGCCCTTCATTGACAAGTGGGGATGTCCCAAAGCCGTGTCATTCAAAAGGGGTGGGTAAATAATAACTGTACCCAACAGAGTCCTCTCAGGAGGTGCCAGCCGCGCCTACACCGCCGCCTGCAAAACTATGCGGCCAAAGGCAGCATCCGCGGATGCTGAAATATCAACTTTGTAAAACTTAGTAAACGTGTGCACCAAGGCCCAAGTAGCCGCCTTGCACACCTGTGACACCGAAGCCTGGTGTCTGAAAGCCCAGGAAGTGCTAACTGCCCTGGTGGAATGAGCCGTGACTGGAAAAGGGGGTACCTTGCCCCGAACAGTATACGCATGGGTCACTGTGTCTGATCCAACGGGGAACAGTAGCCGACGAGGCCGCCAATCCTTTGCGCGGACCATCCATCAGCACAAACAATGCATCAGACTTCTGAAAGGAAGCTGTAGCCGCCAAGTACACCCGCAAAGCCCTCACGACATCCAAAGAATGTAACTCAAATCCCTTGGGATGCAACGGGTGCGGACATAATTAAGGAAGAACAATATCTTCATTAAAGTGAAAAGAAGAGACCACCTTCGGCATAAACCAAGGAGAAGGGCGCAAGACCGCCTTGTCCTTATGAAGGACCACGTAAGGAGACCTGCAGGACAACGCTGCCAACTCAGACACCCGCCTAGCGGATGTAATGGCCACCAAGAATGCCACTTTCTGCGACAGCAATTGTAAGGGAATATCCCTGATCTTCTCATATGGCGGCTTCTGCAGTACAGAAAGCACCAAATTCAAATCCCACGGCGCCAAAGGCAACCGTATCTGAGGAGCCACATGGCGTACACCCTGTACAAATGTACGAATCAACGGATGTGACGCCAAAGGCCATTGAAAGAGAACTCGCCAGAGCCGAAATCTGACCCTTGAGAGTACTCAATGCCAATTTGTTATCCAGGCCCTGCTGCAAAAAAGCCAGGACCCGGGATACAACGTAAGAGCGAGGGTTCCAACCCCCCGCCTCACACCAGGCAATATAGGCCTTCCAGGTCCGATGATAAATCTTGCGCAAAGTACATTTGCTCGCCTTAAGCATGGTGGGGATCACGGAGTCAGAGACACCCCTATCCCTCAGCACCTGGGACCCAATAAAAGCAGTCAAAGCCAGCGAGGGTAAAGCAGGGTGCAGGATGGGTCCCTGAGACAGAAGATCTTCGCGAAGCGGGAGCCGCCAAGGAACGTCTGTTACCATCAGCACCATGTCGGCGTACCAAGGGCGCCGAGGCCAATCCGGAGCCACCAGGATTGTCGGGATTCCCTCCACTTCTTTACTGCGCTACAGCCGCGGTAGAAGTTTGAGAGGAGGAAAAGCGTACAGGAGCCGGTACCGAGACCATGTGCGGATCCTTTGTCCTGCACACGAAGGTCTGCGCCTTGTGATTGAACCTGGATTCCAGGAGATCCACGTCTGGCGTGCCCCACTTCTGGCAAATCTGGCGGAACACTTCTGGATGCAGGGACCATTCCCCCTGATCCAGAGTCTGACGAATGAGAAAATCCGCCTGCCAGTTTTCTACGCCCGGAATGTAAATGGCGGAGATTGCCGACACGTGAAGTTCTGCTGATCTCAGAATGAGAGCCACTTCCGCAGCTGCTGCTGAGCTCCTCGTTCCGCCCTGATGGTGCACGTATGCCACTGCTGTGGCGTTGTCCGACTGAACCGAACCGGGAGGCTGCGCAGCCTCGCCGACCAGTGGCAGAGACAGAGCCTGATCGCCCTCAGCTCCAGCACATTTATCGGAAGTCGAGATTCCTGAGTCGACCAACGGCCCTGAGCAGACAATTGCCCCAGGACCCCTCCCCAGCCCGAAAGGCTGGCATCCGTCGTTACCATCGACCAGTTCAGGGGAAGGAAAGACTTCCCTAACTTTAGAGCCGGGGCCTGAAGCCACCATGTCAACGATCCTCTGGTCTGAAGATCCAATCTGATCAGCTGGTCCAGTGACAGTGGAGACTTGTCCCACCGTGAAAGAATTGCTCGTTGAAGGAGCAGAGTGTGACTCTGGGCGTAAGGTATTGCTTCGAAGGCAGAAACCATGAGCCCCAACACCCGCATACAGAACCGTAAGGAGGACCACTGGCGGGACAGCAGGGTTCGCACTGCTGCTTGCAATGTCAGTAACTTGGCCGGAGGCAAGAACACCTTCGCCTGCTCCGTGGCCAGAATCAGACCCAGGTATTCCAGTCGACTTCTGCAGGTTGATCAGCCAGCCGAAGTCTTTCAACGAGGCCATGGTGATAGCCACGTTCTCCTTCAGGGCCAAAGCAGACTCCGCTATCAAGAGTAAACCGTAGAGGTATGCTACCACCGCAATGCCTCTCTGCCTCAAAAGCGCCAGCACCGGGGCCACCAGCTTAGTGAACACCTGAGGAGCCGAGGCCAGACCGAAGGGAAGTGCCACAAATTGGTAATGTAGATCTCCCACCGCAAAGCACAGGAAACACTGGTGTCAGAGACAAATGGGAACATGGAGGTACGCGTCCCTGATATCCAGAAACGCCATTAAGTCCCCTTGGTGCAGGGCGGTCATGACCAAACGGACAGATTCCATTCTGAATTTTCGCGCCTTCACAGTGGTTTAGCGCTTTAACCACTTCAGCCCCGGAAGGTTTTGCAGCTTTAGGACCAGAGCACTTTTTGCGATTCGGCACTGCGTCGCTTTAACTGACAATTGCGCGGCCGTGCGACGTTGTACCCAAACAAAATTTGCGTCCTTTTTTTCCCACAAATAGAGCTTTCTTTTGGTGGTATTTGATCGCCTCTGCGTCATTTCTGATCGCCGCTATAAACAAAAGAAGAGCGACCATTTTGCAAAAAAACCCAAATTTCTTACTTTTTGCTAAAATTCAAATCCAAAAAAAAAATATAAAAAAACATTTTTTTTCACCGTTTTTGGCCGATTTATATTCTTCCTCATATTTGCGATAAAAAACATCACAATCGGCGTTTATTGATTGGTTTGCGCAAAAGTGGCCGCGTTTACGGATGATGAGAATTCATTT
>BLSH010040907.1:959129-971232 GCA_018402905.1 Glandirana rugosa
ATTTCGCGATTTGGTGACACTTCCGCGCTTTTAAGTCTTACCTTAGACAGGCAAACCAGTACTGGCGGGACGTGGTTCCCCTGAATTACCGCAAAGACCTATAGTCCCTGCGCATGGAGGTACAAGGGTAAACAGAGACTGTGGTCACAAAGGACACGAAACGCCACCCTCTAGATGTAATGGTTAAACACCGTGAAGGGAAGCCAGACCGGAGCCGAGGAGTCCACAAGTGATTCGACCACCGGGGCCACGACCGCGAAAACTCCGTCTCTCCGTAACGCCACCATCGTATGGAGATGCCAAATGAGAACTATCGCCTCGTCCCTGATATCCAGAAACGCCATTAAGTCCCCTTGGTGCAGGGCGGTCATGACCAAACGGACAGATTCCATTCTGAATTTTCGCGCCTTCACAGTGGTTTAGCGCTTTAAGGTCCAGAACTGGCCTGACTCCACCCTTTTTGGGTACCACAAAAAGATTTGAATAGAAGCCGCGGAACCTTTCCAGCAGAGGTACCGGCACAATTACCCCTTGTTCGGAGAGCGTCTGAACAGCCTCTAGGAGAGCCTCCCGATGCCCCTGAGGGAGTCTCAAGTTCGATGGGAAGAACCTGTCTGGGGGTAGAGTGCCGAACTCTATGCTGGAACCTGTCTGGGGGTAGAGTGCTGAACTCTATCCTGTACCAGGACGACACCACTTCCTGCACCCACCAGTCGGAAATGCGGGCAGTCCACCTGTCCGCGAACCCCAGAAGACGTCCCCCCACCCGAGAATCGAGTGGGGGCAACCCATCATGCAGTGGAGGACTTATCCTCCGCCTTTTCGCTCTTGCGCTGTCAGGGCCATTTACCGGACCCAGAGGCAGACTTGCCGGGCCTTGAACTCTTGCCCGCTGCACCGGGCGCACGAAAAAAACTCTTCTGACCCGAAGAAGTAGGACCCTGCTTACAGCGGAACTCCCGCTGCCTGGGCTCCAGGAGAAAAGTACTCTTCCCTCCAGTGAAATCCTTAGTGATTTCATCCAACTGCGCCCCAAAGAGCCGACCGCCCAGAAATGGGAGATCCGTGAGACCCTTCTTAGACGCATGGAGCATAACCACAGCACACGTCTGATAATGACTGCGAAAACCGACATTTTAGACAACATGGGAAGTAGGTCCAAAGCTGCGTCACACAGGTACCGAAGACCCTCTATCAGATGCTCTGCTCGCTGCGACGCCTCAAGCGACCTCCCGCAGCTCAACACGTAGTGCAAGAGAGATTGCGCCGCCATAGCCGACGCCAGAGCTGGTCTCATGGCTGTACCCGCTAACAAGAACAGTGCTTTGGACACCGCCTCCGTCCGCCTATCGGCCGGATCCTTGAGAGGGAGACCACTCCAAGGGGATGGTCGTTGCCTTATTCAGGCGAGCCACCGGAGGGTCCACTGTGGGGGATGCCCACTTCTTCACAAAACTATCCTCAAATGGGTAGCGTACAGCGAAACGTTTGGGCAGGCGAAGGAATTCTGCGGACGTTGCCATTCCTTATAGACCAATTGGTAAAAGAATTGATCATAAGGGTAAGTCCTAGGGGACCTAAGTGGCTTAAGAGACCCACAAACGTATGCAGTCTCCTGCGACTCCCCTGCTTGGTCCAGTCGCAAGGACGCACGGATATTAGCGATCAGTGCGGCCACCAGCGCCTTCTCGCACGCTACCGAGGCCCCCTGGTCTCCCTCACCGCCCGAGAGCTCCCGCTCACCCTCTGAGAGCTCCACGGGGCCCCCGTGACCACTGGGGCCACTTCCGGTCCAGGGACACCAGAGTCCCCAGCACCGGTTGCGCTTCCACTGGCTCCTCCTTGGAAGGACCCGCAGGTTCAGCTGCCATTGCGTCACCGGACCCAGACAGGCAGAAAAGCCCTGACACCCCCACAATGCAGCCCCACAGATCAACCAGGGAGGACACCCAGGAGGACTGCACCCACCGCTACCAGCACCCCAGGGAGAGCCCAGCTATACTTGCTGTTTGTTGCCTCTCAAGCGCTGAGTCCCAGTAGGAGTGCTTAGTGACCGCCAGTCAGAAAGCCTGCGCCGCCTGTGCAGTCCACGCTGTGCCAGAGTGAAAGAGGAAGTATCGGCTTAGCCACACGTTTCTGTTCCCAGGCACATCCAACATGGCCGCCGAGCGGTCACAAGAGGGCAAAAGCCTGCAATACAAGCCGCGACTACAGCAAAATGGCCGCCATTCGCCACTAGAGGCCAAAATCACCAACAAAATGGCCGCAGCTATGGCAAAATGTCAGCGATCCGCTGCAAAATGGCGGCGGATCGCCGCATGGCGACTAAGGCGCGGTGCGGGGGGGGAGGGTGTAGGAGAGGAGCGAGGACACCCAGGGGGGACCTGAGCCCTAGAATAAACCCTCCACCGGCCGGCCTAGACCGTTAAAATTCGCCCAGCCCCCCCTCCGCGCCCCTAGGGGGGAGAGAGGGGGGGGGGTCACTCACCAGTCCGACGGGCGTAGCGGGTAGCAACCCGGTTGCAGACCTACCTCCCACTGCTGGAGAGGGATGCTGCAGGCCAAAAGGCCCCTGGACAGGAAAAGAGTTCGGTCACTGGGCGCAAGTGGGGATCACCCACTGGCCACCCGCACGGAACGGGCACGATGCGGCGGACCCTGCCAAGGCTAAGGGTAGCTCGCATCTGTCTGCCATGCTGGGGAAAGTTCAGGATTCTGGATATCCTCTATGCTCCAGCCGGCTTCTTGATAACAGTCTTCATCAGATAGCTTGAGAAAAAGCAGTAAAAAAATGGGAAACCGCAGATCCCATAAGGGAACCAGGTCTAACTCCTTGCACTAGGCATAAAAAAACTGATATGCTATGCAGAGCAGGGGGATTATATGTTAGAGTGAGGACGGCCCCCTGGGAGGGGTCAGCTTGCTCTCTTGCTATTTGCCTAGTCTACTCCTGGTAGGATGTGCATATAACCCCACTTGTCAATGAAGGGCTGCGTCTGTCAGTGAACGTAAGAGAAAAAACAGTTTCATGAATTAAAAAAAACAAAACACAGTAAAGTTAGCCCAATTTTTTTTCATAATGTGAAATATGATGTTATGCTGAGTAAATAGATACCGAACATGTCACATTTTAAAATTGCGCAAACTCATGGAATTGAGCCGAACTTTGGTACTTAAAAATCTTCATAGGTGATGCTTTACATTTTTTTACAGGTTAGGTGTTTTGAGTTACAGAGGAGGTCTTGGGCTAGAATTATTGCTCTCACTCTAACGCACACGGCGATACCTCACGTGTGGTTTGGATGCCGCTTACATATGCGGGCGCAACTTACGTATGCGTTCGCTTCTGTACGCGAGGTTGCGGGGACGGGACACTTTAATTTTTTTTTATTTCTTATTTTACTTTTTTTTTTTTTTTTTTGACACTTTCACTTTAATTTTTTTGATCACTTTTATTCCTATTACAAGGAAAGTCAACATCCCTTGTAATAGGAAAAGTGTGTGACAGGTACTCTTTATGGAGAGATGCACGGTCTATAAGACCCCATATCTCTCCTCTAGACTGGAAAGGCTGAGATCAGAAAAAAAAAAAAAAACTGAATATCTCAGCCTTTCCTTCTCCTTTAACTGGCAATGTTTACTTCAGGAGACCCGGACTTGACGTCATGACGTGCGCCAGGGCCTCCCAGAGCCATAGAGATGACCAAAGGCCATTTGTTTCTCGGAAATCTCTGGTATCTCGTTACGGCGGCAGGCGATTCCTTCTCCCGGTCCCCTCCCGTCGCCTGTAAGAACGATCAAGCGGCTGAACTGCCGCTATGATCATTCTTACGGTGATGGGAATCGCCTGAAGAAAATGATACCTCAATGATGCCTGCAGGTGCCGGCATCATTGAGATATCACCACTGAAATCCGAGGATGTCTATTGACGTCCTGCGGATACGAAGTGGTTAAAGCACTGCGCAAACTGTTGCCGCTATATAATTCCTGTATAATAAAAATAATAATAGGAAGAAGAAGAATAGTTGCTCCAAAGATACCAGCTCCCTGCTGCACAACAATCTGTACAAGATTTAACAATGAGTATGAAATTCTGGCAAACTGCTAAATACTCTCCCACTCCAAAGAGCTGAGTCCAGAGTGCCGCTAAGCAGAGGATTAAAAAGAAGCTAATAAAATTAGCAACTACTTTGAAGAGTATTTCAAAATATATTAAAGAGGAAATATCACCCTGCCCATGCAGAGTAAAATAACAAAATGTCTACAAAGCCCCTAGCCCCCTTATACTAACCAACCTTTCCAGTATTCCCCCAACCTCTCATTTCACCTTTGCAGCCATCCACAATACCCAGCACTTTCAGGTATGAAGGCGCACGTGGCTGTGCTCGGGTCTAGCAGCCAATCACTAGGCCTGAGAACGCAAACATGAGCAGGGGGAGTGAGGTCAACACTACCCTGGATAACCGACTCAAGTGATTTCAGTGCACAGAAGAAAAAAGGGGCAAGGGATTGCTATAAAATGCAAGTATAATGGGGTCAGGGGGGAACACTATAACCTTGCCTGGGTGCCTCTAATAAGCTCTTCAAGCATTGCTTGATGCATTATGGCCCTTGTGACAATTCATTTTCTATGGGTCCTAAACCAGAAAAAAAAAAAAAAAAGTACCTGACCCCTTGTATTTCTTCAATACACCACAACACAGTTTTTGTGTTTTCAGATGTATGTAATGCAGTGTATTAAAGAGGCAGGTGTGTCGCTTACTATGTGAATGCACATTGCCATTGTAGAAATGAATACGTGACTAAACGCATAAGCATAGGTGTGAAGCTAGCCTAAATAATTTTTATTAATACATAATGCACTTTATATTGCTTTTACATATGCCTGGAGTTCGCTTCAAAGCAGGATTAAAATATATTTGTGTTTTTTGATACCCTTCGTAAGACCTGAAGTAGGCCATTTTTTAATTCAATATAAAATCATGTCAGTAATACCTCAAAGAATACAGATTTCCCAGTCTAGCACTCACATCTTGTCACAACATAGAAGTTTGATCATGTGCAGTAAGACAGTAATGCCTGTGTAAGAAAACATAATAAACGAAGTATGCAAAGGGACAGCTGACCTTCTTACACTTGTCATCAACAAGTGGTACTACAAGGACTATGATGTTGTTGTGAAAATTGAAGTGGGAAAGGGAGATCATGAGTTCACACAAGCACATCACTGCCACCTCCGCCAGTCCTTTGTATGCTTTTAATGACACCACCTCACTCTTCTTAGTTTTCATTTGTTTCCAATCTGTGTGCAAAATACGCAGGGAAAACAAGGGATCAATCAAGAAGTTGATGAAATAAAATATTAGAAACTGCAGATCTATAAATGTCTATCAATGAGAACTAGTGTTCAAAACTGTTGGAATTTTCACGAATAGGGAATCAATTATTTTACTTTTGTAGAACACAACACCAAAAAAATAAAATAATACACAGAGTGCAGATCTTTAACACAAAAGCAAAATGACAGGCATGTAATGTTTATTAGGCAAAAAGGGCTAACACCCATGTGTGATGGGATTTTATTTAGGACAATTAAAATATGATAGACAAAATTTGTAATGAATTTCAGTAGATTACATATAAAATATGAGTATAATAAAATAGTTGGTAACTGAATATAACCACCATGCATGACAGATTGCAAGCTGTACATATCTCCATTCACCCTACGTGTTTCAGGCATGAAAAACCTTTTCCTCGGGGGCGTTTTGTAAAGGAGAAGCTTGGTTTGTTTATATAGAAAGAAAATTGTATATGTAATAACAGTGGTTAAGCAAGCACTCAGAGGCGTACCATGAAACATACAGAGGTACCTGTATTACCGATCCATTGTGGTTTTGTGGGATGTAGCCGGTAGCCACTGCTGTGAGGATGCCAGGGGGTCCCAGTTGGAGCGGACAAGCGACGGTGCGCACAGAGGGCAAGAGCCCCAAAGCTGCCCCACGGGAGGAACCCCCCACGCAGGGGTATGCCGTCGCAGTGGGCACACTCCCCACTGTAATGCCTGCCATGAATAATTATGGATGGATATATAGATATATAGATAGATATATATATATATATATATATATATATAAATAAAAAGAGAATAAAGTATCAATAAAATATTAATATATCCAAAAAGGGGCCTGTAAAACAGATTCGTAGCTCTGTGTTAGTTACCTAGATAGTTGTAAGAATGGCAAAGGTATGTTGGTGTTAATGGGGAATCATTAGAGGGTCCCAGTACAACCATCTAGTAAGGATCAGTCCCTTGGATCTAAAGCGAGGATATCTGAAAAGACAAACCATGTGTTACGTCAAGGAGAACCTCATCTGGGCATCAAGAGGCCCCCCCCCATCCACTCAGAGTGGCCCCAGAGGTTTACCTATGTGCAAGCATCCGATCCCGCAGAGCGGGGATACACGCCGGGTAAGTTTCAGACGCAACCATGCGCTGGAGACCATGGAGCGCATAGTGCCGCCCCATGTATCAGTTGGGGCGTGCGTTGCAGGGCCTGTTCGATCCGATTGGCTGTCACCTATGAGGTGCACAAGCGCGGGCGTGGCCTGCCATATTAGAATCCCGGAAAGGCTTAGTGACACACTGCTGAGCCAGTGATCGGATGCCTGCACATAGGTAAGCCACTGGGGCCACTCTGAGTGGATGAGGGGACTCTTGATGCCCAGACGAGGTTCTCTGACTTAACACATGGTTTGTCTTTTCATACATCCTTGTTTTAGATCCAAGGGACTGGTCCTTACTGTATGGCAGTACTGGGACCCTCTAACGACTCCCAACCAACACCAACATACCTTTGCATTCTTACAACTATCTAGGTAACGAACACAGAGCTACGGCTCTGTTTTACAGGCCCCTTTTTGTCTATATTAATATTTTATTTAGAGCTATAAAGGTATCAGAGTCCACCCGTCTAAGAAGACAATAGGACTAAAAATCAGCATTCCTGGATAACCATGCAATGAGTATGATGATTCTATAAATGTGCGCCGGGGGCTATCCCCTAGCTTTACTGCAACAATCAATCATAAAATATGCATAAAACAGCAGCCGCTATTAATAAATAAAAATCATAAAATTTACACATAAAAAATAAAGATGTACATAGATCATGTGCATAGCAGCGCTAATATACTAAAATAGAGTCCATACTTTGGTGGAGATATTATATGGAACGCACACCGTCACCACATCTCGTGAAAGACTGGGGTTTCCCCCTATATGGAGAGACTCGCCAACAGGCGACCGCTAAAAGGCCCAAAAACAGACTCCCTCAAGGGTGCTCCCGTCTCCGTCCCCTCAGCTCAATATCAGTAATCGCCTTTATGTAATAAAATATCAGGCCTAAGGCATCCTGTGTTGGCTAGAGCACTCCTTGAAAAAACGAAGGCGCTCACATGCATTACCTTTAAACTGATTTATTTGGGTTTCACACACAAAGTATCTTAGGAAAAGCACTCACACAATCCACATAAAATCCAGCGTAAAAAATATATTAGTAGCATGACACAATATGGTCTCCTAGTCGCTGCAACCATATTGTGTCACGCTACTATATATATATTTTTTAAGCTGGATTTTTTGTGGATTGTGTGAGTGCTTTTCCTAAGAGGGGGGATACTTTGTGTGTGAAACCCAAATAAATCAGTTTAAAGGTAACGCACTGTGAGCGCCTTCGTTTTTTCAAGGAGTGATCTAGCCAACACAGGATGCTTTAGGCCTGATATTCTATTACACAAAAGCGATTACTGATATTGAGCCGAGGAGGCGCAGACGGGAGCACCCTTGAGGGAGTCTGTTTTTGGGCCTTTTACCGGTCACCTGTTGGTGAGTCTCTCCATATAGGGGGAAACCCCAGACTTTCACGAGGTGTGGTGACAGTGTGCGTTACATATAAAATCTCCACCAAAGGACGCACTTATGGACTCTGTTTTAGTATATGATCGCTGCTATGCACATCTTCATTGTTTATGTGTAAATGTTGTGATTAATATTTTATTGATACTTTATCCTCTTGAGAGATATATATATATATATATATATATACATACATACACACACACACACAATTATTCATGGCAGGCATTACAGTGGGGAGTGTGCCTACTGCGATGGCATACCCCTGCATGGGGGGGTGGACCTCCCGTGGGGCAGCTTTGGGGCTCTCGCCCTCCGTGCGCACCGTCGCTTGTCCGCTCCATCTGGCACCCCTGGCATTCTCACAGCAGTGACTATTGGCTACATCGCACAAAACCACAATGGATAGGTAATACAGGTACCTCTGTATGTTTCATGGTACACCTCTGAGTGCTTGCTTATCCACTGTTCTTACATATACAATTTTCTTTCTATAGAATCAAACCAAGCTTCTCCTTTACAAAAAACATCCCCGAGGAAAGGTTTTTCATGCCTGAAACGTGTTGGGAAAATGGAGATATGTACAGTTTGCAATCTATCACGCATGGCGGCTATATACAGTAGCCAACTATTATACTCATATTTTTTATGTAATCTGAGATTCATTACAAATTGTGTCTATCCTATTTGAATTGTCTTGAATAAAATTGTTATATTTCATTAACCTTGGTGTATTGCTTGTCATTAAAATCCCATCACACGGGGGTTAGCCTTTTTTTGCCATACAACTGGAATGTTGGCAGGCAAATACCACACTCCATAATAGTGGATTCTTCTTTTTTCTGTAATGTTTATTAGAATTAGAAAAACAAAGATAAATTTTGTGTTTAATATAACACATATTGACCATGGTCATATAATGTTGCACAACCCAGACTTACCCTTTATTGTTTGTTCCAGATTTTCCAGGTAAAATTTGTACTGACTTACTAAACCTTCTTCAAATTCTCTGAGTCTTTGGGTTTCCTTCTTGACCTGTGTCGCAAAACAAGATTTGTTAGCATTTATAACATACGCACAATAGCTCATTGAGTTTGACTAATATGAAGGCTACCCATCTAAAGATTATCACAGATGACAAGTACACTTGAAATTATATATATATATATATATATATATGTGTGTGTGTGTGTGTGTTTGCGTGTGTGTGTATGTATACACATACATGCACACATTGGATATAATAAGTCTACACACCCCTGCTAAAATGTTAGGTTTCTGTGATGTAAAAAAGTGAGACATTTCAGAACTTTACACCTTTAGGGTTAGTTAACACTATAGAAACGCAGTCGATGTGTTCCAGGTGCTTTTCTGCATGCATGTTTTTGACACTTTTTGGTGCTTTTTCCCCCTCTTTTTTTCTTAACTTTAAAGGGCCCATTCTGGTGCGTTTTTACGATTTCCGGTGTGTTTTTGATACCTTTTACTGCGGCCCAGTACAGTTATGTACATAAAAATGCAGCATACCCAAGTTTTTTTTTTTGTCTTTCTGAAACGCACTGGAATGGACTGCAGTGGTGTGAACTATGCCATTGGCATTGTGATAAACTTTGCTTGCGTTTTCCACTGGTCCTTAATGTGACCTATAAACTGTACAACTCAGTTGAAAAACAAACAAATTTTTTTTTGCATAAGTGTGCACACCCTTTTCTAACCGGGAATGTAGCGGTGTTCAGAATTAAGCAATCAAATTCAAACTAAATGTTAAATAGGAGTCAGTACATGCCTGCCATCGTTTAAAGTGCCTCTGATTAACCCCAAATAAATTTCAGCTGTTCTAGTAGGGCTTTCCTGACATTTGCTTAGTCTCATCCTACAGCAAAAGTCACGGTCCGCAGAGAGCTTCCAAGCATCAGAGGAATCTCATTGTTAAAAGGTATCAGTCAGGAGAAGGGTACAAAAGAATTTCTAAGGCATTAGATATACTATGGAACACAGTGAAGACAGTCATCAAGAGAAATTATGGCACAACAGTGAGTGACATTACCAAGGACTGGACGTCCCTCCAAAATTGATGGAAAGACAAGAAGAAAACTGGTCAGGGAGGCTGCCAAGAGGCCTACAGCAACTTTAAAGGTTAAAGGTGAAGGAATATGGCTGTGTGGTACATGTGACAACAATCTCCCGTATTCTTCATATGTCTGGGCTATGGGGTAGAGTGGCAAGACGGAATCCTTTTCTTACAAAGAAAAACATCAAGTCCGGCTAAATTTTGCAAAAACACATCTGAAGTCTCGCAAAAGCATGTGGGAAAATGTGTTATGGTCTGATGAAACCAAGGTTGAACTTTTTGGATATAATTCCAAATGCTATATTTGGTGCAAAGACACCAATGCACATCACCAAAAAAAATACCATACCCACAGTAAAGAATGGTGGTGGCAGCATCATGCTTTGGGGCGGTTTTTCTTCAGCTGGAACAGGGGCCTTGTAAAAAGGTAGAGGGAATCATGAACAGTTTATAACTCAAAAAATAAAAGCCTGGGGTTGCTCAATATTCCCCTAATAAAACTTAACACACGACTCACTGTATATATGTATGAAAAATGTAACACATTTATTGGATATAACACATGAATAGTCAATGGCAAATGTGCAATAAAATTGGCATCAAGCAAACACCTATTACACAATTAAGCCCCCCCCCCGCCCCCATGTCCATCTCAATAGCATTGATAAAGACCAATTGTGACTGGTAAATGTATATATGTATTAACATGCACAGATCCTTTAGCCGTTACTCACTCCACAGAAATAGGGAATACATTGACCATATGATGATCCAAAGGTGGGGTCAGGGGCGTGTGTGTGTGTGTGTGTGTGTGTGTGTGTGTGTGTGTAAGATCCCTTCATGTGGGGACTGGACAGTGGTCCAGAGGGGGGTATACCCATACATTGTCCAGGCAATGGTCTGTATAATGCCACAGAGGGCTGAAGTGTATACAAAGTCCTGGTAAACCCCCCTTCGCACTGTATAGTAATCCACCACACCACGCAGAGCAGTTTTGTCCCCATGAACAGTTTCAAATACCAGTCAATTTTGGCACAAAACCTTCAGGCTGCTGCTAGAAAGCTGAACATGAAGAGGAACTTCATCTTTCAGCATGCCAACGACCCAAAGCATACATCCAAATCAACAAAGAAATGGCTTCACCAGAAGATTAAAATGTTGGAATGGCCCAGCCAGAGCCCAGACCTGAATCTGATTGAAAATCTGTGGGGTGATCTGGAGAGGGCTGTGCACAGGAGATGCCCTCGCAATCTGACAGATTTGAGGCGTTTTTGCAAAGAAGAGTGGGCAAGTATTGCCAAGTCAAGAGATGTGCCATGCTGACTCATACCCAAAAAGACTGAGTGCTGTAATAAAATCAAAATGTGCTTCAACAAAGTATTAGTTTAAGGGTGTGCACACTTATGCAACTCTATTACTTTAGTTTTTTATTTTTAATTCCCTCCACCTAAAAGAGTTTGTTGTTCGAGTTGTACAGTTTATAGGTCACATTAAAAAGGTGGAAACAGTTCTGAAATGAGAGATCTCAAAAGTAAATACACCTCTAAGAGAAAATGTCCAAATAGGGCACAATTATCCATTTTCCTCCCCAGTGTCATGTGACTCGTTAGTGTTACAAGGTCTCAGGTGTGAATGGGGAGCAGTTATGTTAATTTTGGTATTATCGCCCTCACTCGCTCATACTGGTGACTGGAGGTTCATAATGGCACCTCATGGCAAAGAACTCTCTGAGGGTCTGAAAAAAAAAAAAAGAATTGTTGCTCTACAAAAAGATGGCCTAAGCTATAGGAAGATTGCCAAGACCCTGGAACTGAGATGCAGCACGGTGGCCAAGACCATACAGCGGTTTAACAGGACAGGTCCCACTCAGAACAGGCCTCGCCATGGTTGACCAAAGAAGTTGAGTGCACATACTCCGCTTAGCCAGAGGTTGTCTTTGGGAAATAGACGTACGAGTGCTGCCAGCATTGCTGCAGAGGTTGAAGGGGGGGGGGGGGTCAGACTGTCAGTGCTCAGACCATACGCTGCACACTGCATCAAATTGGTCTGCATGGCCTCTTCTAAAGATGATGCACAAGAAAGCCCGGAAACAGTTTGCTGAAGACAAACAGAC
>BLSH010040907.1:977582-991293 GCA_018402905.1 Glandirana rugosa
AGAGGATCTACCATAAACTGAGGTTTATTCTGCCGTTTTATAGTTCCAGTCTTGATCTCATTATCTCTAAATATTTTTTTGATTTTTTAAATTGTGCCCACTCCATCCATTTCTTCTCTCCTACTTCTTTTTCCTTTCCATCTTCATATTTTAAGCTCTCCAAGTTGGCCACTTCCTCTATTTTGTTACACCATTGTTCTAATGATGGGGGTTCCTTATTTTTCCAATTTTTAGGGATAAGGCTTTTTACTGCATTTAAGAGGATCGGTACTAAAGTCCTGGTATACTTTTTTATAGGACCAGCCCCCCCCATGGAAGAGACACCCCCACGGATCTGCCTCTATAACTTCTTTTGTTATTATATTAATTAACTCTCTTATGCCTCCCTAATACTCTTTAATCACCGGGCAATCCCTCTATAGGTGTGCCATTGTGCCTTTTTCTTTACAACCTCGCCAGCACTGATCCGACCCGTTTTTTTGATATTTTGCCGTCTTATTTGGAGTCAAATACCATCTAGGAGATGCATTTATAGTTCATCTCTCTAGTCGCATTGTCCACTGCTATACCATGTGCTAGAGCCCATATATTTTCCCATTGCTGGTTAGTCCGTCCTGTCCCTAATTCTGCTTCCCACCTGTCCATGTAGGGGAGACGCTCCTCTTCTCCTAATCCCCCCAAGATTTTATACATCTTCGATACCCCTCCTCTCTTATTTTTGGTCCAGCACAGTTTCTCTATTGATGTGAGCTCCTTCTCTGTTCTGACTGGCTGAGATAGTGCCGCCACAAAATGTTTCAATTGTAAATACCGCAGTGTGTCTATTTTTCTGAACATCCCACTTTGCTGTAACTCCCCCAGTGCTCTAATTTTCCCTTTGTGAATTATGTCCTTTAATTTCAGTGTTTCATCTTTTATCCATTTCCCACCCCACTTCTCGTGCCCTGGCAAAAAATTATTTGTCCCACAAAGTGGAATAAACGGTGAATTATATCCCCATTTCCCTAACGCCATCATGTTATCCCAAATTCTGAGTGCATTATGTGTGATCTCACTTGTATTCCTATCTAGGTTCCTGAACTCAGATGGAATCCATATCATCTTCTCTAATTGTGTCTTACTAATCCTGTTCTCTAGTGTAACCCATTTTTTACCTTTCTCGTTTTGCACCCATGTTGTCACTCGTGCTAAAATATTTGCTTTATAATACTTTAGGTTTGGTAGTGCCCACCCCCCTCTATTTTACTCTCTGCTCAGAACCGACATTTTTACCCTGGGTTTTTGTCCTTTCCATATGAATCTAGTTATTTTTCCCATAATCTGAAAGAATTCTTGTGGGACATGGATTGGCAGCATCTGAAATTTATATAAAATCTTGGGGAGAATAATCATTTTTACTGCGTTTATTCGTCCTGTCCATGATAATGGTCTATAGATCATTCTCCTAACTTCTTCTTTAATTTCGTTTAGCAGGGGGATGAAATTAGAGACATAAGCTCCCGCTCTTGTTCCTGTTAGCTTAACTCCCAGATAATTTATTTCCTCCTTATTCCATTGAAATGGGAATGCTCTCTAACTCCCCTCTTTCCCGTGTCTCTACATTTATGGTTAAGGCCTCGGACTTACTATAGTTGATTTTGAAGTTAGATAGTTCTCCATATTCTTCCATCACCTCCATCAATTTAGGGATAGTTTCTCTCGGTCTATTGATATAAATCATCTGCATAGGCAGCTACTTTATGTTCTTCCCCTTCTACCTCAAATCCAAATATTTGTTGATTGCTGATTACTGCGAGTAACGGTTCCAATGCGACAATAAACAATATTGGGGAGAGGGGGCACCCCTGCCTTGTCCCGTTCTCCATCTCAAAGGGCCTGGACAACCCTCCGTTTATCCTAACCCTTGCCCTTGGCTTGGTATATAGGGCCTCAATCCAATGTCTCATCCTGTTCCCCAGGCCTATTGTCTCTAGGGTCTGAAACAAGAAACCCCAGTCTAGCCTGTCGAAGGCCTTTTCGGCGTCTATCGACAGAAGCAGACTGGGGTCCCCCCCCTTCTCCTTTCCTCCATTAGCAGCATTGTTCTTATCCCATTATCCTTCCCCTCTCTCCCAGGTACAAAACCTACTTGATCTTCTTTTATTACTTTTTTTATAACTTCCCTCAGTCTCGTAGCTAAGATTTTTGAGAACAATTTAGTGTCTGCATTTAGTGATATCGGTCTATAGTTGGAGCATACTGCCTTATCTTTCCCTTCTTTTGGTATTACCGTAATGGTAGCCAACAATGCCTCACTTCTCATTTCTCATCCCCCAGCTACTACCTATCCCGTTCATATATCTGCACATTATAGGAGATACTATATCTTTAAATTT
This sequence comes from Glandirana rugosa, assembly GCA_018402905.1. Taxonomy (NCBI): domain Eukaryota; kingdom Metazoa; phylum Chordata; class Amphibia; order Anura; family Ranidae; genus Glandirana; species Glandirana rugosa. The sequence continues at coordinate 979,958 of BLSH010040907.1, forward strand.
TTTATAATACTCTATTGGGAGTCTGTCTGGTCCCGGGCTTTTCCCTTGGGTCGTGTCCACTACTGCCACACCTATCTCCTCTGTTGTTAACGGGGCTTCCATTCTTTCTACCTCCTCTAGTACTATTTGTGGCATATCTGCCAATTTCAGGAACTCTGATCTTCTCTTTCCTCTGCGCTTTTTTATGTTTGGTCTCATCTTTTCTTACTGAATATAATTCCCTATAGAATTCCTGGAAGGTCTCAGCGATCTCATCTGTTTTATATTTAACATCCCCCTTCTCATTTTGTATCTTCTCAATATAGTTCCTGGATTTTTTTGTATTTAAGACTCTGGCCAAGTGTTTCCCTATTTTATTTCCCTGTACATACCTTTCTTTTTTGATTTTATTATATACAAAACGGTTTTCTTGTTCTAGGAGGTCTTTTAATTCCTCTCGTTTCCCCAGTAATGTCTGTAATACCTCCTCTCTCGGCCCTCTTATGTTCCTGCTCCAGTTTGCAAATTCTTTTTATTACCTCTTCCCTCGTTCTTTCCTCTTCCCTTTTTCTATAGATATCATCACCCCCTTATGTAGGCCTTATGCGCCTCCCATACTATAGGGTCATTTATCTCTTCTGAGGAATTTGTTTCAAAGAAACCTACCAGTTCTTCTTTTAATTGTCTGATGATATTTTCATCCTCAAGCAATTCCTCGTTTAACCTCCAACTAAATTCTTTAGTGGGCCCAATTCCTAAATCCATCTCCATGGTCACTGGGGCATGGTCGGAAATTGTTATGGTCTCTATATTTGTGTTCTCTACTTGCTCTAATACCATGTGTTCTAGCAGGATGTAATCCAACCTGGAGTACGTCCCGTGTACAGGGGAAGAGAAGGTGTAGTCCCTCTCTTTTGGGTGCAAAACCCTCCATATAGCTGGGACATCATCTTTTCGACTCTTCTCCGGTTTGTGTTTGAGATCCCCTGCCCACGGGATGTACTATCCCAGGCCTGATCCAGGCCAAAGTTAAAGTAACCCACTACTATTAACAGTCCTCCTTTGAACTCTTTCAGTTTCTTTAAAACCCTCACTAAGTACTCTGCCGGGTCTTTATTGGGGCAGTATATATTAACCAGGGTGCACACTTTATTGTCTAATCTACCTTTCAGGAAGATGTACCTTCCCTCTAGGTCAGTCAGCCTATCTATTATTACAAACTGTACCTTCCTGGAGAACCCTATGGCCACCCCTTTTGCTCCTTTTGTCTGCGACTCCCCGTGGTACTACAGTGGAAATTTCTGAGAGAAGATTTTTATATTGGTTTCTTTTGAGAAATGCGTCTCCTGCAAGAACACTATTTCGGCAGAGTGCCGATCCAGTTCTTGCAGTATATTATACCTTTTTGCGGGGCTCCTCATCCCCCGCACATTATATGTCAGGATCCTAACCATCCCACCTTACTCCCCACCTTCTCCTCCCTTCTAAGTCTGGAGAGTGGGGCACCAAGACTAGCCTCTATTTCCCTCCTGGAGAACCTGTTCCCACCCTGTCCCTCCCCCCCCCCTTCCTTCCCTACTGGGGCGTTTTGGTCTTTCCCCGACCCTTCCACCTTGGTGGGCGGAGGATTTCTCTATCCCCCCCCTCCTGGTTGCCCCTGGGGTCGAGCTCCATTTTGGGGCCCGTGACAGTTCTCCATCCCCTTTCGGGTATCCCTATCTATCAGCACCCGGAGTCTCCATAGCCGCCCCTGTCCCGCATCCCCCCCCCCCCCAAATTGGGACAGTTGGAGCAGTCTACTCTAGTAGCGAGGGCCAAAGGCAGGTGATCAAAGTCTCATTGAGAGCTACAGAAATCTTTTTTTTTTTTTTTGCTGTGGCTCCTTTTTAAAACGTATATCAAAATATTAGTTTAAAGGGGGTCATCATTTTTGTCTGTCATTTTTTTTCCATATTTTAAATATTTTATTGAAACAAAAGTATGACTTTTATTAAATATTTTAGAGTAGTATGGAGGTGCCCCTAGTATAAGGAACCATAACACTTGAGGATATAATCAGTCAAGGTGTTTATATACGTTGGCAGTTCACAGGTAAAGCCAATGTGTTTAGGGGAAGATACCTCCACCTTTATCAGGGCTGGAGTAGTGGACAGGTTTAGATTAGTGGTGTGATGAGATTTGGGAGCCTATAATGAGGCTGGATCAGAACCGTCAAGTCAGATATCTTGCAAAACTTTTTTTCAAGGTATCCAACCTGACAGTTCTGATCCAGCCTCATTATAGGCTCCCAAATCTCATCACAACACTAGTTAAAGCCAGTCAACTACTAAAGACCACTAAAGTGGGAGGCATCTATCTTCAATAAACTACAATAAATGTACCCTCAAGAGTGACAGACCTTTATACTAGGCGCACCTCAATATCCATCTGAAAGCTGACTGCAGATTGTCTTTTCCGTCGCTAACAGAGAGGCTGCAGACTGGAACTCGAATATGATCAACCCACATTGCAGCACCTGCTGCATGACGGCTGGTGTGAGGAGCTGGCTGCATATCTATAGATCCTGCTTATGCATCTTTGATACTCACCTCACCATCCTCTCCCTTACTCTGCGGACGGATTGAGTGTATAATCCATACACAAGGTCTCTCTTGACCAGTATACAATATCAACCTGATACTCTGTGTACATAGGCAATCGCTCCTACTCCACTTGCTTAACCTCTCAATCATCTCGACTATATGCACATATCCCAGACAGCAAGGGCTGATTCATACAGCCAGGCAACCTCCCTTTGGTGGGCGCTTTGGGGGTTGGCCGCATCCTGGGCGCCACCCCCCCACTCCCTCTTGGGTGGGAGCATTGGGACCGGTTGCTATCCTCTGCCTCTTTGGTTGACCAGATATTAGTTGCAGCAGCATCCTTTCTTCCTGTTTTTAACCTGCACCAGTCCTATATGAGAACCTATACTTATGCTATAAAATTGTCTGAACGATATTAATGAGTAATACCACCACTTTCCCCTGATGAAGAGGAACAATGCACGATCTTGAAACGCGTTGGATTGCACTGTTTCAATTACACAGCAGTGCAGTAAATAAGTGGTTCTGTTATATGTACCCGTTACATTTTAATGCAACATTGTTTCCTGTACATTGGGTTTGTCTAAACCCCAACTCATCTTCCCCTTTCTCTTGTCCCTACCTTTCAACTTTTGTAATAAACTATGGAATTTTATACCGATTTCTTTAGTGGAGTCTATGCCCTTTAAAGTCCCGCCAGAGGGCTTTTGCTTTTCTAACTCTCTAATATGATCAACCCACAGTACACCTTTATTGGGTAAAAGCACCTAGAAGGATAACATACTCCACAGGGTTTCCTATAAAAGCAGACCATCTACGAGTCCAGCTCTGTCACATACAGGTGCTGGACATATAATTAGCATATCATCAAAAAGTTGATTTCACCAATTCCATTCAAAAAGTCAAACTTGTATATTATATTCATTCATTACACACAGACTGATCTATTTGAAATGTTTATTTCTTTTAATTTTGATGATTATAACTGACGACTAAGGAAAATCTCAAATTCAGTATCTCAGAAAATTAGAATATCGTGAAAAGGTTCAATATTGAAGACATCTGGTGCCACGCTCTGTTCAGCTGATTAACTCAAAACACCTGCAAAGGCCTCTCAGTCTAGTTCTGTAGGCTACACAATCATGGGGAAGACTGCTGACTTGACAGTTGTCCAAAAGACTACCATTGACACCTTGCACAAGGAGGGCAAGACACAAAAGGTCATTGCAAAAGAAGCTGGCTGTTCACAGAGCTCTGTGTGCAAAAACATTAATAGAGCGGTGAAGGGAAAGAAAAGATGTGGTAGAAAAAAAAGAGGATTGTGAAACAAAACCCATTCAAAAATGTGGGAGATTCACAAAGATGGGACTGCAGCTGGAGTCAGTGCTTCAAGAACCACTACGCACAGACGTATGCAAGTCATGGGTTTCAGCTGTCGCATTCCTCGTATCAAGCCACTCTTGAACAACAGACAGCATCAGAAGCAGCCTGGGCTAAAGACAAAAAGGACTGGACTGCTGCTGAGTGATCCAAAGTTATGTTCTCTGATAAAAGTAAATTTTGCATTTCCTTTGGAAAACAGGGTCCCAGAGTCTGGAGGAAGAGGAGAGGCACACAAACCACGTTGCTTGAGGCCCAGTGTAAAGTTTCCACAGTCAGTGAACTCACACAGAGGAACAATAATAAGTTAAAGGATAAAAAAGGGTTTGGAATCTTTACTGTTTTAAAGATGACTGGGGAAGGGGCAGGTGAAAATGTTATTAATCCAAAATGTATATGTACAGATTCTGTCCACTTTAACATATTGCTGATAATAGGACACTAAGCACTGCAGTAAGCTATGTGCAACTTCCAAGGGTGTCGTAGAGATTAAGTCATTATCTGACATCTCCTGCAGTAAGACCGCTGGGTCTGAAAAGACCCAATTTGTGTCAGATATGTAAAACCCCAAAGCATGGTTTTCTACCCAAAGGCAAAATTATAGAAACCATTTACTGTTGCCTAAAACGGGCTATGCAAGCTAAAAATATGAACCTAATAGAGACAGATAATCCTAGTAGAACAAAAATACTAGTAGCTGCCACATAATTGGGAGAATAATAGGGGCTTTGTGCAAATCTGTTACTGCATAAATGAAAGAATCGCAGAATAGCTCAGTCATCTAATCCCACGATAACCGAAGATATGAAAAATTTACATCCCACACACCTCACAGGGACTACACAGCTTCAGGGCAGCAGATTAGTTTCTCATGGACTTAAATACATTTTATAAGCCCAATCAAAACATGTTATTACCATGGTGTTATACACTTAGGATGCATCAAATGAGCAAACAAGCAATTTGATGTATAATCTATAACAAAAAAAAGTCTTCTTTAATACATCTTGTGTCTCTAAACTGATTAAAAGGTATTGAGCTGCAATGGGTTACTGCATATCATCGCTGCCAGCTCTGCATTATTAAGGATGCTTTTTATTTCCAGATAGAACGAGGAAAACCTTCCCACGTCTCCCTCCACTGATGGCTGCCATGATCAGATATCTTGCTAAAACAGCTGCAAGGCTCACATAGCTCAGAAGGATGCTTTGGTATAATGCAGCTTAGCCTATGAAACAAAAAAGCAGGCTGCTCAGCAGGGGTGCTGAATTTAATCGATGCATCGGGATTCGGCCGTCCCCGATGTGGCATCGATTGGCCATAATCGATGTTGTGATTTGAGTCGCCTGGCAAGTCGCCTCCGTGCCGCGGCTCAATCCTGTGATCATTATGATCACAGGACCCGTCCGAGCAGAGATCGGGATATGGGCGCTGTGATTGGCCCTCCTGATCATGTGGCGGCTGTGTCCAATCACAGCCGTCACAATCTAAACAGTTCTCTCCCCGCCAAGCTCAGTGAGAGCTCAGTGCGGGGAGGGGGAGGGAGAGAGGGAATCTGTACTGTAGCTCTGTAACAGCTCTCTGTATGAGGATGATTTTTATACAGAGAGCTATCACAAATTGTCCCACAAATAGTACACCAAGCACCACTGATACCCCTGTCCCCATACACGTCAGTGTACCCATAAAACATCTGTCACAGTCCCCAAAACATCTGTCAGTGCACAAATCATCTGTCTGTCCTCATCACATCTGTCACCATACACAACACATCTGTCTGTCCTCATCACATCTGTCACAGTGCACAACACATCTGTATGCCCCCATCACAGCCGAAATTCCTCTGCTGACATCAGTCAGGAACGGAGGAGGAGAGAGATGGCTGGTCATGTGATTGCAATCTCGGCTGTGAAATTAGGTATTTGCAGCATTTATTTTTATAAATCATACAGAGGGGGACAATGCAATGGGAGGCAGTGCTCACGTTGTAAACAGGTTAGTGTTATGCAATCAGCAGGAGTAGGGAGGGGCAGCACTGTTACAAGCAGGAGGGGGGGGGACAAAGGAGCAGAGAGGAGAGCAGATAGCAGGCTGCGGATGACGTAGGCACCTACGGATGACTCAGAGGTCAGTTCTCAGCTGCCCTGATCTATCCACCCCACCGAAGTCACGTGTGACGCAACGCTTACGGGAGGTGGAGCCCTTCCTGACGTCACCCGCTGCTGGTCCACGGGACACAGACACTGTCTAGATGTATTTTATTGTTTTGGTTTTTTTTGCTGTACGCCATATACAAGACACCGATCTGTAAGTGCATTCTTTCCAATAACTATTCAGTATGTACATATAGAGAGCACTTAGATTGCATTTTCTCTTTGCATACCTGGGCATCCATTTTCCCTATCTGGAGTTGCTAAGGCAGTTTTTGCTGGCCAGCATGTGGAGTATGAGGTAATGAGAGAGAGGCGCGGACCGTGTTTTATGTGAGGACGCTTGCTTGCTTGCTTGCTTGCTTCCTGCTTCGTGGTTTAGGATTCCCATGTGACATCTTCTCTGGAGCACACCCCATTGTGGAAGGTGCCCTGATCTATCGTAGGCTAAGTACAGGGGGAAGGGTCTAGCCAGGCAGGATCAGCCAGGTTTGTTTTAGTTGTTACAGGGGGCCAAATGACACAGGGTAAGCACGGTGTCATATTACATGCTTTAAAGGAGCAGGATCCATTTTTTTTTTTTTTTGGTTAAACGCTTTACGTTATCACCCGCGCAGTAATATTTTTTACCTTTTGCAAAATTATTAAAATCCCCTGAAATGTACAGCTTCATCAGTAATCTCCATCAAAATGCATTACATTTATTAGTAAAAATTACCATATTTTTCAGGCAACTGGAGGTAGATATGAAAGCAAAAATAGGAATTTGACTTGTTTGTAAAATCCTTAACTAGAACAGTACATGTCACAGGATTGTATTTATAGACCATGGGTTATGTGTAGCTACCAGGTGTTGGGACACTGGCAAAATACTTGCTAGGGCTACCTAGAGAGCACACCACATAATCTCGCCTACCCCATTAGAGGTTTCTGCAAGCAAAGAGGAGCGATCAAGACAAAGTAAGGGAGCCCGTGTCCTGTCCTCCAAAATTAGGAATTTAAAGGCAATTCAAATTTCTTATCTTAAATTAATCGTACAGTACAGGACACTGAAATGGTATTCAGACCATGGGACATCCCTAAGCAATAATCTGAGGGGTGAGCAACAACATAACAGAACTGCCAACAGACCCACAAGAAAACAAAGGTTAAAGAATCTAAACAAAAACCCAGGTAACAGCTTTAAGCGCCTTGCAGCCAAAACGCACATCAGCTAAGGCCTAAGCAGTCACCTGTTCTAACTTGGAGAATGTCTTAACAGAGGACCAAGTAGCGGCCTTGTAAATCTGTAGAGCAGATTCTTGATGCTGGAAAATCAAAAGACAACAGCCCTGGCAAAGTGGGCTCTAATAGGGGAAGGGGGAACTCTTTCAATAAGGGGATTGCCTTATCCACCAATGAATGGTGGAATGGGAAGCAGGAATTGCAAATAGAGAATGTGGCTTTTAGGTAGACCCAGCCAGCTCTGACCACACCAAAGCAATATAGGGCAATTTCCTTGTAATGTTTTGAAGCAGGACAGAGGGATGTAAAAATGATGTCCTTATTGAGGTGAAAGAAAAGACCACCTTGGGTAACAAGGGAGGTTTGGGTCTCAAAACAACTTTGTCCTTGTGCTAAACAAGAAAGTGCCCTTCAAAGTAAAGAATCAATCATGCCTAACAAGTGCAAAGGCTACCAAAAAAGAACCTATAAGTGAGAGTTTCCAATGCAATATCTCTAACAGGTTCAAAGGGAGGTGCCTGATGTATACAAAGTACTCCCAATGCAACACAGGTGGTCTAGTTGGGGGATTTATATGAGCAACGCCCTGGGGAGAAAAAAAGAAAAAAAAAAACCTTGAGATAGGATATTGAGGCAAGAGGTTTTTGGACTAAGATGGGTAAAGCAGAAACCTGTCCCTTGAAAGTACTCAAATTCTTTTTAAGACCTGGCTGAGGAAAGGCCAAAATACAAATTCTCATTTGACCAAATATGGGCTCCATTCAAGCTAAGTTATGTCTTCCCTTTGATGAATATCACTCATTCAACTGTTGCACAAGGTAGGGGAGGAAAGAGTTAGGGTTAGAGGCCTGGAGTGAAAACTAGGCAAGAGGAACAGCCTTGAGGGATGCCATCAAGCCTAGAACACTCACGAAGAAACCGACTGCAGTTTTGACCCGAGGGATATTGTGTGGGACCTTAGGGATAGAAAATATTGGCTTGGACTGCGTCCAAGATTATACCAAGGTACTCCAGACAGTGAGAGGGCTGGAGAGCAGACTTTGGAAGGCTGATTATCTATCCAAAGATTTGAAATAAATTAATCATCCATTGGACTTTGGAAGTCAAGATTGTGAAAGTTCTTTAGTAAGTAATCAAAAAAAAAAAAAAAAAGGGGGGAAGAAGTCATCCAATTAACCTGGGATATTAATGCTCTGGGTTCATAGAAGAGCCAGGCAGGCACTTTTGTGAGCACTTGGAGTGCAGAAGAGAGCCCAAATGGTAGTGCTAGAAGTGTTGGTCACTGGCAGCAAAAAGTTATTTGTGCCAGTGTCCAATCACCTGAAGGCAGGTGCATATAGGCCATGATCTATTAATTCAATACTTGTATCCTGTAAGGTACAATAAGGATACCTCAGTTTAACCACTTCAATACCGGACGTTTATACCCCCTTCCTGCCCAGACCAATTTTCAGCTTTCAGCGCTCTCACACTTTGAATGACAATTACTCTCTCATGCTACACTGTACCCAAACAAAATTTGTATGATTTTTTTCACACAAATAGAGCTTTCTTTTGGTGGTATTTAAGAATCTCTGGGTTTATTATTTGCGACATAATTGAAAAAAGTGCGAAAATTTTGAAAAAAAAAAAAACACTTTTTTTAGTTTCTGTGATAAAATTTTGCAAATAAGTAATTTTTGTTCATAAATTTGTTTGTTCATAAAAACCTATACTGCTACCTATCTTTGGTAAAAATAACCCAAATAAGTGTATATTATTTGGTCTGTGTGAAAGTTATAGAGTCTACAAACCATGGTGCAAATCATTGAAAATTGATCACACCTGATGCATACTTTTTTCCCACAATTCTTGGGAAAATTGAGAAATTATTTCTTCTTTTTTTTTTGCACAAACTTGTCATAAGTTATTTCTCACACACAGCATATGCATACTTCCAATTACACCCCAAAATAAATTCTGCTACTGTTCCCGAGTATGGCGATACCACATGTGAGACTTTTTCACAGCCTGGCTACATAGAGAGGTCCAACATTCAGGGAGTACTGTCATGCATAATAGGAGCAGAATTTTTACATCTAATTTCCTAACGACCTATTACACTTTTGAAGGCCCTGGGAGCACCAGGACAATGGACTTACCCACAAAATAACCCCATTTTGGAAAGCAAACACCCCAACGTATAATCTATGAGGCATTATGAGTCTTTTGAATGGTTCGTTTTTTTCCAAAAGTCTTCGAAAACGTGGAAAGAAAATGAAAACTCTTATTTTTACACAAAGTGGTCAATTTATAAGTTATTTCCAACACAAAGCATGCACATAGCAAAAATTACCCCCCAAAATATATTCTGCTACTCATCCCAAGTATGGCGATACCATGCGAGAGACTTTTACACAGCCTGGCCACATAGAGAGGTTCAAAATGCAGGGAGCACCGTCAGGCGTTATAGGAGCATAAATTACACATAAAATTTCATTCATACCTATCACACTTTTGAAGGCACCGGGGCAACAGGACAGTGGAATTACCCCCAAAATGACTCCATTTTGGAAAGAAAACACCCAAGGTATATTCTATGAGGCATGGGCTGCAGATAGGTACTCGGGCCAAATCTATTGGCTCTTTACACGGATTGGAGCTGGGCTTTATCCGAGGGACAAGCCTCAGCTCCGATCGCCGGCGTGCACGAGCGGCGCGCACAAGAAGATCGGTAGTGACCGGCTGTGATTGGAGACAGCCGGTCACGTGGTAAAGAGCCAATTTTATTGGCTCTTTACCCTGATTTGGGAGGGGGGCGACGACACAACCCCCCGGCAGACGAGCGATCCGTGATAGCAGTAGCGGCGAGAAGCAGCCGACGTCGGCCCGGATCGACGAGCAGTTCCTGCCGACATCATTTCACAATGACTCAGTAGGGAACTGGTTAAGGGAAAAAATAAAAAATAGAACCGCAATGATCTGTAAATACTCAATATAAGAAATACAAACCCAGCAGCAACAATAATAATAATAATGAAATTGTCCTCATCCAATTGCTTGTTAGCCACAAAAAGCCCTCAGCTACTTCTGATTTTGCTTATGGAACAAATTTGGCGCTTAGCTTCGAAATATCTCAATTTATAAAATGTAATCCAATTCCTCTCATAATCTAATGAATGTGATTTAATTTATACAGTATAATTTTTTTTCAGTTTATTATCTAAAGCAGTGTTTCTCAACCTTTTACGGTGAAGTACCCCTGGAGGTCTAAAAAAAATTCCTAAGTACCCCTGTCTCGAGAAAGTAATTTCTATTGTTTGGGTGTCATGGTTTGTGTGTGTGTGTGTAATGTCAGCATGTTTGTGATGGTTTTTGTTCGTGTTCAATATCATTGTATGTGTGCATGCTGCAATGACAGATACACACACACTATATATATATATATATATATATATATATATATATATATATATATATATATATATATATATATATATATATACACAGGGAGTGCAGAATGATTAGGCAAGTTGTATTTTTGAGGAATAATTTTATTATTGAACAACAACCATGTTCTCAATGATTCCAAAAACTCAATAATATCAAAGCTGAATATTTTTGGAAGTAGTTTTTAGTTTGTTTTTAGTTGTAGCTATTTTAGGAGGATATCTGTGTGTGCAGGTGACTATTACTGTGCATAATTATTAGGCAACTTAACAAAAAACAAATATATACCCATTTCAATTATTTATTTTCAGCAGTGAAACCAATATAACATCTCAAAATTCACAAATATACATTTCTGACATTCAAAAACAAAACAAAAACAAATCAGTGACCAATATAGCCACCTTTCTTTGCAAGGACACTCAAAAGCCTGCCATCCATGGATTCTGTCAGTGTTTTGATCTGTTCACCATCAACATTGCGTGCAGCAGCAACCACAGCCTCCCAGACACTGTTCAGAGAGGTGTACTGTTTTCCCTCCTTGTAAATCTCACATTTCATGATGGACCACAGGTTCTCTATGGGGTTCAGA
>BLSH010040907.1:997124-1016520 GCA_018402905.1 Glandirana rugosa
CTAGTGCATCATTAAGTCCTGGGCGTCAGGAAGTAACTTGCAATTTTACGTCTCCCGGACGGGTGTTGGGTCTTGTAAGGTCTCTTCTCCACTCACGGACGACACCCCCTCACTAAAACCCCAGCGTCATCACCTTTGGATCGGAATCTGGAACTTAACACCCTCCTCGGAAAAACGTTCCCTTTGAAAAACTAAAATGGGCCTCAACTCGAAATTTCAAAAAAAACAAAAATCAAAAAAGATCAAAACCTACCTTCAGTAGATTTTATCTTTTAAAATTTTATTGAACATTTGTTTCTGAACAGACTGTATATATTTTTATCTCTTACAATTTATAATTGTTTTGGGCGCTGCAATTTGTGATGGACAGTCTAACTTCCTGACTTCCATCCAAAACTAGAAAAAACTAAAAACAAAAAAAACTTTAAAGCTCAACTCCGGGTAAAATCAAAAAGTTTCCCTTGCAAAAAGGCTCCTCCCACAATTCAAGGTCTAAGGCTAGGTTTCCACTACTGCGACCCCAAAATCACTCCCCCACAGCAGGCACTCACCTCTTCTCTGGAATGTTCTGGGTTGTGGGCAGGCCCTCTGCATTTTAACGTTCAATGAAGGACTGCGGGTCCTGAATTACTACGTGATCAGAGTGCCTGCTGCCTGTAACCAAAAGAGCACCAAAGAACAGCGGCTTTGGAGGACAACAACTACAAGGAAGCCTTCAGGAGTGAGAGATAAGGTAATAGACAAACAAAACTATGTTTTATGTTCCGCCATACAAAAACAACTAGTATCGGTAGTGATACCGAGCATTTGCGCAAGTACTCGCGCAAATGCTCCCGATGCCTGTTCCGATACCTGGACACTCTGGGATGACCGAAGGAGGGGGGCTTAGTAGCACAAAGGAGGACACAGAGGGGAGGATACAGAGATACTCAGGGATGATCGGTGCAGCGGTGGGGGAAATTACAATCACCTATCTCCCCTCCGTGGCATTAAGCTGCTTTATTGAAAGCCGCACAGGGAGAGTGTCCCTGTATCCTCCTCTGTGCTACTCCAGGCCCCCTCGCCTCCTCCTCCGGTCCCCCGTGTCCAACTCAGTGTTCTCCTCCAGTACCCCCCTCCGGTCCCGATCTGTCCTCCTCCCCTCTGTCCTCCTCTGGTTCCCCCTTTGTCCTGGGATTGTTCAGGATGGAGAGCGGAGGAATGAGCCGGTAAATCTGTCATTTACCGGCTCCTTCCTTTTCTGAATGGACAGTCAGTGACTGTTGATTCATAACTGAGCATTGTAAACTGTGTTACGATGTCTCAGTATATGAATGGAGAGGAGCCGTTGTCTCCTTCATTCATCTTCAGTGCAGCACCCCCCCCCCCCCCCAAATAAAAGAAAGCATTGTAAAAAAATATAAAAATTGTAAAAAATAAAATTGCGGAAATAAAATTAAAAACTACTAACAGTCCACGCCTCATCAGCGCCACCTATCAATGCCCATCAGTGCTGCATATTAGTGCCATGGTCACATGACATTAAAAAAAAGTATTGGTAATCTGTATCGGCGAGTACTTGAAAAAAAAGTATCGGTACTTGTACTCGGTCCTAACAAAGTGGTATCGGGACAACCCTAGTTTGGGGACAGCAGCCCAATTAAAAGTAAAATTCTAGCCAAAAACGTTTCCACTTTTGGGAACACTGGGGATGAACTAGGACTTCTCTTCTGGTGACAGAATAAAATTCTAGAGCTCCCCTCACTCTCCGTTTCACACATTCCGACAAAAAAAAAAAAGAAAATCAATCTCGCAAATGTGGGCACAGGTAGCAAACTTGTCAGAAGTTGTAGGTCTTTCCCACTCAAACGAAAAAAAAAAAAAAAAAAGTTTACAATAGCTACAAATACATAATGTCATATCTGGGTAGCATCTTATATGGAACGGTGCATGTGAATATCAAGCAAAAAGTCTTTCAAAATCCAATGTCCTAAAATTACCTCTTGTGACCTGCCACTGTAAAGTAAAATTTCATCAAATTCTTCATACATCATTTCTGATGAAGAACTAGCACAAAGGGCTTTTTCATTTGGACTGGTTCACTTTGGTAGATGAAGACTGCAAAGAAATTTCACTTCAGTGGAATTTAACTTTACAGTAACAAATACTTTTGGTACTCCAGATTTTCAAAGATTTTTTGATTTTCTGCATACTTTTTCCTGTATGATTTAACACACTTTTTTCAGTATTGATAGAGTGGTATATAATATAAAAAAGTGACTGGACTTTAAAAATAGATAATTTATACACACTGAAGTGCAGATTGTGGTGAAACAGACTTGTTTGGCACAAGTAGTGTTTAATTCATTAACGCTATATATGCATAATAAAAAAAAAGCAGAGTTAGATTCTAACCGGTAACTCTGTTTCCAGTAGTCTTGCGGGGGTTCCTCCTCCCTGAAAACGGGAAACACATTGCTAAAATATCTTTAAAAGGCGGTCCCTCGGGTCCCTGATCAGTTGTCCCCGAGAACAGAAGGCCGGAAATCTGAAAGACATAAATAACAACACACACCGCAACCCCCAAGGTTAGACATTAGGGTGGGAACGTGCTGCCCCGGAAGACTACTGGAAACAGAGTTACCGGTAAGAATCTAACTCTGCTTTTCCCCCAGTCGTCTTCCGGGTCAGTCCTTGAGAGGATAATCAAGTACTCACCGGACTAGGGTGGGACCACAGCCTGGAGGACTTTCATCCCAACGGCTAGTTCCTGGTTGGATATTAGATCCAGCCTATAATGTTGGACGAAGGTAAAAAACCTTGCCCACGTTGCCGCTCTGCAGATTTGCCCAGGAGTAGCTCCTGCTCTCTCTGCCCAAGTAGTTGCTGATGCTCTCGTAGAATGAGCCTTTAAGTCTCTAGGTGGTATCATCTGCATAGTCTTATAACATTCTACTATGGCGGTCTTTATCCATCTTGCTAAAGTGTTTTTGGATGCTTGTTTTCCTGTGGTTTTCTGGCATATAGGACAAACAAGGCATCCGAGGATCTGAAGCCATTGGTGATCTCCAGATACTGTAGAACACACCTTCTAACATCTAGAAGTGCTAGCTCTTGGTACAAAAAGATGGCAAAATTATGTCCTGAGATTTGTGGAAGGTCGATGATACCTTCGGCATAAACCCTGGATCAGTTTGTAGGATGATTCTATCCTCAGATTTTTAGAAATGGTCCTCTCACTGATAGGGCTTGTAGTTTCCCTATCCTCCTGGCTGTTGTGATGGCCACTAGAAAGACTGTTTTCTGTGTTAGTACACGTATTGAGGCTTCCTGAAAGGGTTCAAAAGGACTCTTAGTTATTCCTTTAAGCACTGTTGATAAATCCCACGTGGGGCATTTTTTCCTTTCTGACAGCTTATGTTTAGCTAAAGCTCTGCAGAAGTGAGAGATCAGTGGGTCCTCTAGTAATGACCGCTCAAGGTAAACTGAAAGTACCGATATTTGTACCTTTAGAGTACTTAGTGCCAGACCTTTGTCTGTTCCCTGTTGCAGAAACTCTAAGACTGTAAGAGTATCCATTTTCCTCCTACCATTCTCAGAGCACCAGGTGTTAAATTTTTTCCACACTTTTCTATATATGGCCCTGGTATTAGGCTTCCTGGCGCTTAGTAGGGTTGTAATAACCCTTTCTGATAGTCCTCTAGATCTTAAGAGATCTTCTTCAGAAACCAGGCGGCCCATCTAAAATTCTCGTTTGAGCTTGGTTAGAGGTCCCTGACTTATCAGATCGTCCCGGCAAAGGAGCGGCCATGGTTCCTTCACCGACAGTTGGAGAAGCATAGAGAACCAAGTCCTCTTGGGCCAGTATGGAGCGATTAGAATTAATTCCGTCTGTTCCTGAAGAAACTCTTTATTACCCAGGGAACCAGGTGTACCGGGGGAAAGGCACAGCATGTCCTGAAGTTCCATGTATTTTGGAGTGCGTCTATCCCCAAAGGTTTGTCTTGTGGACTTAGCGAGTAAAAAAGACACATCTTGGAATTTCACCTGGACACGAACAGATCTATTTCTGGTTTCTTCCAGTGTGCCACCACCTGTTTGAATACCTGTTGGTTGAGTTCCCATACCCCCTGTGACACCTCCTGGCGACCTAGGAAGTCTGCCACCATGTGGTCTTCGCCCTTTAGATGAACTGCTGTCACTGAGCGTAAGTTTATCTCTGCCCATTTGCAGATTTGGTTTGAGACATACATTAAGGAGGGTTCCTCCCTGTTTGTTTAGATATGCTACAGTCGTAGCGTTGTCCGATAGGATCATTAGGTGCTGATCTTTGACCTGTTCCTGGAAATGCTGGATGGACTTGGCCACTGCCACCAATTCCCTCCAGTTGGACAAGTTCTTGGATTCCTCGGGGGACCATCTTCACTGGGTCATCTGCCCTGCTAGACGGGCTACCCACCCCCAGCTACTTGCTTCTGTGGTGATTATCTGTACATTTGGGAATGACCACTGCAGTCCCTGCTCTAGGTTTAAGTGGTTCCTCCACCACCAGAGCGATCTCTTTACTGCACACGGAAGCCATACTACTTTGTCCAAGTCTGTATGTCCTTGCTTAAGGAGAAATGCCTGAAAGGGTCTTAAGTGATACTTTGCCCACTGTACTGCTGGGATTGATGATGTCATTAATCCCAACACTGACATTATCTCTCTCAGAAATACTGGTAAGTTGTTCTGAATCCTTTTTTTCTCTCCCAGACAGATCCTGGATTTTTTTATTCCAGAAGGAACGTTCTTTGTACTCTTGAGTCTAGCTGGTACCCCAGAAACCTTATATTCTGGGGGGGGGGGACACAGAAATCCAATATGTTTAGAATCCAACCTAGTAAACCTAACCACTGCTGTGCTTCCCAAAGATCCTTCGTTAGCTGTGTCTTGGACAGATTCACGAATAGCAGGCCGTCCAAGTATGGAATTACCGTGATTCTTCTCAATCTTAGAGGTCCCAGGGCTTCTGCTAATATTTTTGTAAATATCCTGGGGGACAAGGATAGGCCGAATGGTAGAGCCCCACTCTGAAAATGGTGTTCCTCCCCATCTATCTCTACTGCCAACCTCAGGTACCTCTGCGATTCCTCCTTTATGGGAATATATAAGTAGGCATCTTTGAGATCCGTGGTCGCCATGAATACGTTTTGTTGGAGGATGTTCCGGATTGAGAAAATGGATTCCATACAGAATTTTTTGATGTGACTATCTCGTTTAGAGGCTTTAGGTTAATTATCAGGCGAAACTTCCCGGAGGGCTTTTTTATTACAAATATGTGAGAGTAAAAACCCTTCCCTCTTTCTTCCGCTGGAACTGGGGTGAGGACCTGTTGATCCACCATTTCCCCCAGTAGAAGCGGTAGGGCCCTCGCTTTTTCTGGGTCTCCTGGAAGTCTCGTTAGTAAGAACCTCTCTGAAGGCCGAGAATCAAATTTCAGTGTGTAGCCCCTTGAGATAATGTCCAGTACATAGTTGTTGGCTGTTGTCTTTTGCCATTGTGGGAGGAAGGCAGCCAATCTTCCTCCTACCGGCAAACTGCAGTCATGGCTTCTGAGGTTGACTGGTAGAGCCAAAGTTTGGATTGCCCTTTGGCTTCCCCTTATGTCCTGTCCAATGCTTCTTTGGGTATTGTTTCTTATTAGCTTGTGGGTACTCTCTTTTCCCCCGAAAAAAACCTTTTTGGAGGCGGTTTGCTCTTTTCTGTTGGAATCTTTTTTCTGTCTGCCGTCCTTTCCAAAGTATCATCCAAACCTGAGCCAAACAGGAGATGCCCCGCAAATGGGAGGTAACATAACCTTGACTTAGAAGCTGGGTCCCCTGCCCAAGTCTTTAGCCATATGGCTCACCTGACTGCTATTGACAGTGCACCTGACCTTGCCTCCAGCTTCACAGATTCGGCAGAGGCATCTGCTATGAATACAACTGCTTTGGAAAGAACTGGCAGTGTTTTTAAGACATCCTCTCTTGGAGTGACGTTTTTAATATGATTATGGAGTCTGGTAAGCCATACCTCCATGTTTCTTGCTACACATGTAGTAGCTAGTGCTGGTTTGAGACTGGCTATACTAGTGTCCCAGGCCCTTTTTAGAATAATGTCTCCTCTCTTATCCATAGTCTTTGAGGTGTTCCATGTCCTCAAAAGCCAAAGAGGATTTTTTGGAGACCCTGGACAAGGGGGCGTCAAGTTTTGGATTTTGTTCCA
Source organism: Glandirana rugosa (assembly GCA_018402905.1). NCBI lineage: Eukaryota > Metazoa > Chordata > Amphibia > Anura > Ranidae > Glandirana > Glandirana rugosa. The sequence continues at coordinate 1,003,350 of BLSH010040907.1, forward strand.
AACTGCTTGAGGATCTTCTTCAAAAGGAAAACCTTTTTTCTGACTTGAGGAAAAAAAACTGTTTCTTTTCAGGTTCTGCCCATTCGCCCTTTACCACGTCTGACATCACCTGATGCACAGGAAAGACTTTAGATTTTTTCTTTTTAAGACCCGGATACATCCGGTCATGTTTTGAAGTCAATTTTTCCTCTTCCTCTATTTCAAGAGTCTCATATATTGCCCCAAGCAATTAGTCTATGTCCCCCAGGGACAATTTGTATCTAGGGACAGCCTTAGCCCCTTCCTCCTCCTCAAACTCTGAGCTGTCAGTAGCGGTTTCACTAGGGACTGTGCTACCCGCTCCTTTATGCCTCTCCTGTGAACCCGAAGCAAAAAAGACAACAAAAAGAAACAAGGCCACATGGGGTTATGGCAGTGTGTAGCATAAGACACCACCACCATAGCAAACAAACACCCAGTGCTACCTTCCTTCGCGTGCCCCAGTATGTTAGACCACCATCGTCTAACAGTCTGTCCCCTTAGACACAAAACTGGTCACCACCTGGTGCCTCCATTCCTGGATGCTTGGGCAGAAAGAATATCGTCCTCTTCCTGCATGTCCTGTGGCGTCCGCTCTGCACCTGCAGTCTCATCCACAAACACTGCATCAGCCGTCCGTTCCCGCCTCCCGCGCATTTAAAGGGATCGGAGCAGATCCCCAGCGCACGTCAAGGATGTCATCCCTCTCCGGAAATGACGCGCCTTGTCTTCCGGGTCAAGCGAGCTTCCGGCCGCGGGTACACGCCCCCCCCGCGCCGGAACTAGCCAAGGGGACGGCGTATCGACGCCTATCTCCACACCTTGGCACAGAGGATGGCGGGATCCCTCCTGCCTGCCGCCTAGGAGGATTGCCCGTGGCCCTTCCTGTCCTCCTCCACCAACATGTGGTACTGGTAAGGCCTCTGCCCCTGTCCACCGGCTCACCCACCACCACATGCTGCTCTCCTGGACACCTGCCTGGTTGTCAGCCCTTGGGAGATGGAGCCCTCAAGTCCTATTGGCAACATGTCTCCTCCAGCCCGGAGGAAACACAAACTGACCAGGGACCTGAGGGACCGCCTTTTAAAGATATTTTAGCAACGCGTTTCCTGTTTCCGGGAGGAGGAACCCATCTCTCAGGGGCTGACCCGGAAGACGACTGGGGGAAAAGTGTGTTTAGTGTTAAAGCTTCAGAAGTATAATATACTGTAAAAAAATTCTCTTCCCAGGTTCTACAGCAACAGTGCCCACATTCTTTTCTTTTTGCCTGTAATGCTGTCTTTACACGATATATCATTAGAACATTGATTTTTTTTTTGATATTACGGAACAAAATCATAGAAGATAAATTAACCTTAAAGTAGAACTCCGGGATTTAAAAAAATCCCCCATTAGTACACCGCCCTACACTAAACAGTTATTACATTTGTGAAATTCCTTACCTTTGAAGAGATATGTCCAATTTAATTTACAGGAAGTCAGCTCTGATTCAAATGATGCATTATTATGCATTATTCTGGAAGGCAGGCTCTGTTAGAAGAGTGATTACATCATATCCTCTTCTGTTTAGACTACATCTCCCATCAGGCATTGCACATTTCAATGAATGTGGGAGGTACACTAGCCTGTACATGTAAATGTGAACCAGCCCACTTCAACATGAATCACACCTCTCATTCTGCAGCCAGGCTCACTAACCAGTGACACAGAACATGTCTTCTCTCCCCTCTAGACACAGGAGATAAAACATATTGCCCTTACATGCTTTCTGTAATCATTACTGATCTGTACACACATCCCATAATGATATACTGTACACACTGTACTCTGCTGTAATTCACTATTAGAAATATTTCTCCTCCTCATGCAGATCTGAGATTATAACAATCAGTGCTGATATGGTGTATGAGAACAACCTTAGCGGCACCAGAGAGAGAGAGAGCCGTGATGTTTTATATCAGCATGTGACAAGTAAATGTCAGCATGAAAAAAACAGAAAAAAACAGAAAAAAAAAGCACTTCGCTAACTTACTGATCAATAACACAATAATGGTGGAACCTTCTAAATGTATGAAAATCTCAATAAAACTTCAAATATTACCACAATACCAGCCTCTGCGATATCTAACATCACATAAAATACACAACATACTGAACATAAAAATTAAACTTTGGAGGGATGGTGGAAACCACGCCTATAGATATATGGAAGTGCACAGTGTCAGTAAACAGTGCCGTATCAGCGCATTCACACAGTGCCCATCAGTGCAGTCACACAGTGCCCAACAGCGCGACGACAGTGCCCATCAGTGTGGTGACCCCGTGCCCACCAGTGCAGTAACACCATGCCCACCAGTGCTGCTTATCAGTGCCCATCAGTGCGGTGATCCTGTGCCCACCAGTGTAGTGACACCATGGCCACCAGTGCTGCTTATCAGTGCCCATTAGTGTGGTGACCCTGTGCCCAACCGTGCGGTGACCCCATGCCCCCCACCAGTGCCGTGACCCCCGCCCGCCGCCTCATCAATGATAGCAGAGGTCTCCCGCTTAGACATGCCTGGTATTTCTGAAATGCCTGGCATGTTTCTATGTGAACATCGCTCTGTATTTTTCCCGTCACAGCCGTATTGTGATACACACTGCAGAGCGCAGCTCCGATATGGCTATGACAGGAGAAAGCCACATAGCGGAGATTACATAGCAAACATGCCAGACATTCCAGGAATAGCAGAGATCTCCTGCTATGACATGCCTGGTATTTCTGGAATGTCTGGCATGCTTGCTATGTTATCTCCGATGTGTGACTTTCTCCTGTCATAGCCGTATCGGAACAGTGCACTCTGCAGTGTGTATCACAATACGGCTGTGACAGTGGAAAAATACAGAGCGGATTTTACATAGCAAACATGCCAGGCATATCATAGCAGGAGATCTCTGCTATCATTAATGAGATGGCGGGCGGGCGGGTGGTGGGGGTGTTGCTGGCAAAGAGGAGGAGGAAAACCACCTCTATAGGCAGCACAGGACGGGGGCTACGAGACCCCCTCCGCTCACTACAGCCTGCTGGGCTGTTAGAAAACTACAGGAAGGTGAGTCAGACCGCTGCTGCTAGTACAGGACAGAGAATGGCCAGCGGTCTTACAAACAGGATGTCAGAGGGGAATAACAGTTTTTCAGCAAGTTCAGCAGGCTACTACAGAGCTCAGCAGAAGATGGATGGCAGAGTTGGTGAAGGTAGATGATCAGCAACAAGGACATGGAATAAAGTTTTTTCCCGGAGTTCTGCTGTAACATTAGCAGTTCTAGAAATAAGAGATTAACCCCCTGGTACTAGTACTATAGTAACAGCTGAAATGTTTTAAGACAGACATTTCTAAACCACTGATAAAAATACTACACAATAGACTATCCAATACTTACTTTCTACACATATCTGACTATTCTAAATTAATTAAATTCAGCCCCTAGTGTAAACACACACCTTACAAATCACAAAATTTTCTATATATATATATGTTAATATATTGCAGACTATATATGCAAAGTAACGTGTCCTCAGTCCCATACTCCCTTAATGCCCGTTCCATTTGCTTCACTCAATATCTTCTCCCAAGTGCATGTTATTTTATTCTACGGACAGAATTCTGCTGTGTAACTATTTTCATGTAGCATTATTAGCTTGTAAAACTGGGAATAGAAGGGGACAGCACAGAGTCAGGTAATATAGACTGCAAAATTCACCTTCACTTTCTTGTACTTCCATTAGCTCTTCCTGGTTCTCTTCTTCGTCCTCACAGTGAACTACTGCAAAAGATAAGTTGTGTGTTATATGACAGCGAAAAACACATAACACATGCATCAGACATAAGAGTGTAAAGTAGTAAAACAAATTACCTGGTTTTTCCATGCTCTGGGGAATAATGCCCCTTTTGTCTTTAATCGGCAGTAGGTGAATGACCTCTTTTTCAGGTTCAGTCTTCATACGTCTGGGCATTTTCTCATACTTGTCAATCACACTATCCTGTTTTCTTTTTGTGGCATGAACTGGTTGGCTTAAGCAGAATCAGGAGAAAAAAAGTTAAATTTGCACATATCAATAGATTATACCTGTTCATGTTGACATCATTCCATTTACTACACTTATTTCATGAAAAGACTAAACTAACTTTTCTAAAGAGTATAAAAGCAGAAGCAAGTCACAAAAAAATAAAAAACCTAGCGTGCAAATGTTTACTGCAACTAGAGTGCATTTGCTTTCATTTAACATTTTACTTAAATCAGAAATTCACCCTAAAGGGGAAGTCCTTCCCTCGAACCACATTTAAAAAAACACACTGTTGTGATTGCAGCAGCTGTAGAACAGAGACTTATATGTATACATTATAGTATTGACAGTGCATAAGTGGTTTGGATATATTATTGTGAAAACAGGTCCAGTTCGATTGCACAGGAAATGTTTTCCCATGGCAACCGCTCTCTTCACAGGAGGTCAACTGAGTGCTCCACAACAGGGAATGCCAAGAAAAAAGGTACCAGGACAGACACTAAAACCAACATCTGGAGGAATCCCATGTCTGCTGTGATGACACTGAAGGCTTCAAGGTCCTGTTGGATCATCAGAGAAAACAGTGCTGATCGTAGCTGACTAAGCAAGTCAGAGGGTCACTCTAGAGAAGAGGGATGATAACACTGAAGGGTGCCAGGAACTCCTACCAACATGGCCCAAAGAAAGAGAACTGTTCTGAGCAAGAGGATAGTGTCCACGATAGGAGACAGCTCCTGAAACGGTGCTGGCACAAGAGATAGGGCAAGAGATCAGACCCCAGTGCAGGGGATGGTCTGGTAATCTGTGTGGTTGCACGGGAGGGTAGGGCTGAACAGTCAGTTGAGTGCCAAAAGCAAGAGATTCGCCTGTAAACCCAAAGGAACACTATCTGTACCTGGATAACAGAAGGGCAAACTTTTACACAGCCTGCAAGTATTTTCAACCATGCCTCCACTTGGAAAAGTTGGGGCACCCCTTAATGCCCAAGACTTCCCCAAGAGCTTAAGGAGGATTCTTGCCTCCAGCCCTGCGGACTGCCAGAGAACCAGTCTGGGTTTGAGTACTCCTGTTGTAAGTAAAGGAGAAGGATGAGACTCAAAAAACCTTTTGCAAACAGAGCTCGTCTGAACTGCTTTGTCCTGACAAGAGAAAAGCAGTGTTAAAAAAATCCTCGGAATGGCGCATTAAGACACATTCAGGCGCATCAAGCTTTTGTGTTTATTTTATTTTCCAAAATATTAATTTATTCTGGCCATTGAAATAAAATGAATGCATCAGGATTTTTTCTGCCCAAGCACTCCTTTCCCAAATGCAATTTTGGTGCATTCAAATGTCTGCCCCTGAATACCTACAATATGTGTGCATGCACACATAGGCCAACATAGGGGCATTCAGGGGCAGAAAAAGTCAAGCTGTAGTGTGCATGAAGCCTTAAGCCTCGTACACACGATGCGACGATCGTACGACCCAAATCGTATGTTGGCTGTTGTATCTCGCATACTGGCATGCACTACATGATCGTATGACCAAGCTGAACGTAGTGACGTCTTATGAACGTATAAAGAGAAAGTTCAGGCGCATGTAATTTGTGTCCGGCCGTTCCTGACTTCTGAGCATGCGTGTTTTGCACAATAAAACTTGTTGGACCTATATCTATGTACACACGATGCAACGGTCGTACGACTGCTTGTTGGTACTACCAAAGTTTTCTAGTTTGCTCATACAACTCCTGTTATATGACCGTTGTACGTTGGCTGTTCTAATCATGCTTACTAAAGGTCAGATTTGCATACAACGGTATGGCCTGTTATCGTTGATGTCCTTGTTAGTCTGTTTTGAAGTGACAAACAGACTAATGAGGACATTAAAGATAACAGGCCATAATTTCTGGATGGCACGCCACCTGGGCAGAGATTGAAAGACATGTCGGGTGGAATACGGGACGTGATGACGGCCGGCTTCTATCAGCTGTAAATGCCATTTCTGTTGTTGGGCTGTTGCTATGCTGTTGTGATCTCCGTAATAGGAGTCCCGTTTATCTGGTAAGGACCAGTGTGTGAGGGTAATGGTGGCGGTCTTCTGAGCACTTTATTGGAGCTTTAACACTTGATCCACATCCCCCGTTTTAGAAGACTTTTTGGTGGTGTGTGTGTGTGTGACACACTAGCAACTTAATTTTATTGACTATGGACAATCTTTTATGAACTTTTTGAGCGCTACACCATCTGTTTCTCATGCTCTATCAGAAAGGGGTCCACCGGTGCAGAGATCTAAATGCAGTGAGATCAGAATGTAAACCATATTGCAACAGTAAAATATGGGTCAGAGGCTTCTAAGATTTTAGGGACATTAGAAACGGATTCTATAGAAGGCATAGAAGCAACGCCACTACAGTCAGTATTCATGAGGAAATGAGCAAATTTGTCCACAATATTATACAAGTATATAGAAAAAAATGTTGTAACCGCTCTAAGCTCTAAGCCAGAGATTATGCTATAGGGGAAGCAGCCATACTACAACCAAACTAACCGTTTTTAGACAGATACATATAAAAAATGGCGCTAAACCCACAGCTCGGAGGAAGGGACCCAACCCGTCACCCGGAATATTAAAATAAAGTAATGATACTTAGAGGTGTATGAACCCCCGGAAAAGTATGAATATAAATATACTAGAGATGAGCTCAAAATACAAACGGTGAGACAGAGATAGTGATATGTGTTCTAGAGTCACCTTAGAACAAAAAATAGTAATAAAATGTGAGAATTCAATATAAAAATTAGTATTTTTAACAATATGGTCCTAAAAGTCCTTTGAGGCTGTGCTCAAAAAAGATTGTGTAATTGTGTTAGAAAGAGCAAGTGTTCAAATTGTCCAATATAGTGAAAACCAAATGATAATAGGTCCAATATTCTGACGTGCAAATATCCAGATGTGAAAATATCAAAGAGACGGTGATTATATGGCAATGGTTAATCCCAAAATGGTGAACGATGGTGAAAGGTATGTGAACATCTGGTCAATCCTATAACAGGAGAAATCAAGGCTTACCAGATAGTAGGTATATTCACGCCTGAATATATGGGGTTGGAGGGTCCTCCCTCTCTGGACAGATCTCGTCACACAATCCTGGAGGGGTCTAGACGTTCGTAGGGTGAAAGTGTGTCGCACAATCCAGTACAACCTCTGGTCCAGAGCGGCTGTAATCTCCTCCCGAACGACCTCCTGCTCACTTGTACCAAGGAATGCGGCTCCGAGATCTGGATGGCACATGTCCTGCAAGCTATCCACAGCAATCAAAACAGTGGGGTCCAGATGGTTGTTTCTTTTCCCATCACCTGAAGTGGCCCAGGCCCCTCACACCATCGGAGCCTGCAGCCAAGGAAACGCGTTGCGCTTTATGACGCCATCTGCCAGTGACCACCCTGTTTGCGCTCCACGCCTCGCTTTCATCCCATCCAGCCGGCTGATACGATCACACGGCGGTGAACAGCTGAGGACGCCGCAGCAGTGCTGCCCTACCATCTCCTCCTGCCCGGATTGGCTCCCCCATCATCCTTACTACTTTGGACTGTAATCGTGTCTGTGTACTACACACGTTCTGTGAGTGTTTTTAACCGTTCAAATAAATGTATCATTCTACATATTACACTTAGAGGCGCCTCTCTTTGCCTTTAAATTTGTCCACAAAGTCTTGCGGGACTGCAGCATGACAAAGCAGAGGACTCAGCCTTACCTGACAGGGCTAAGATGGACTCTGTTGAGGTAGACCCTATGATCCTAGGATAGCAGGATTCCAGAATGCAGACATCAGTGCCCTCAGAATGACGCAGAGCAAACGCCCCCAAAAATCAATAGAAAAGCATGAGCTGGGGTCACCCGTTGCAGCAGCATCATTACCCTCTGTAATTAGATACAGACAAGTTGCGACTGCATGGAGGTACTCACAAACCCATGCAGTTGGTAGCTGGTCTAAAAGGTAAGCAAAGTTGCTGAAGACATGTTGTAGAATCAGATCAGGGATTGGAGTTCCATGTGGCTCTTCTCTAAAGCAGGAGCAGCAGTTGGGGCAATAATTCTGTGGTGTTTAAAGGTAGGAAAAAGACAACGGACAGGCATGTGACACTCTACCCTGCTGATGATGTCAGCACTCAGTCCCTTTTCAGCAACCATGTGTGTAAACCAGCAGAAAGTGGCAAATTGAAAGGTGGTAAGCTGTAAAAATCGCAAAGTAAATCCCAATGGCAAACCCAATCGGCCTAATCACAGAGCGAATCTTCAGAGAGAGTAAGCACAGATGCAGCTCTGGGCCTGGAAAGTGCTACACAGCTAACCTGTTACCAGATATTGCAAAAGCTTTCAGGCTGGCAACGCACATCCAGTCCAGAGCAGTCTGGGTACAGAGCTTCAAAGTTTGGTTAGATATGGCCTACCCGCACAGCTGACTTATAGAGCCCAGCTCAAGCAGTGATATAGCAAGAAATATAGATTTTAAAAAAAATATGAAGAACAGCTGAGCAATAAAGCTAGCAAAACTATGGTCTTCACAAAAATAAGATTACATTACAATTTATGTGTATAATACCTGGAAGAAAGATCTCTAGTCAGAAATGAAGCTCGCCGAGCCATCTCCCGCATAAGCTGCAGGTCATCTTCATCGATCATATCCAAAGGGAGGGACTCTTCATCTAGCTCATTTTCTTCAATGGCTACAAGATTGTAAAAGTTAATTACCCAATTAATGTCAAACACCAAAGTTTCATTAAAAGTGCTTAAAATGGAACCAAACACTTTATCGTTCTCTAGGAATTCTGCCATCTTGGCCTCTTGTTTGATCTTCAACTGCCATGGTGCTGCAAATGTGATCAGTTATGACACCAGCCATTTGATGGTATGACAGTTTGGTTGAGAGCACAAACAATGTGAATGTTCCATTCCAGCACGAGTAGGGAATGTAACTGTATTTTGAAATGGTTAAATCAATGGGTTTAGTTCTGCTTTAATAGCTTTAGGCTTCTTTCACACTGAAGTACATTAGACGCTATTTAACTGAACATAGTGTCTGTAAAGCACCTCAAAAATCCCCCCACACGCACACAATCCAACCCAATGTGAAAGCCCTGAGTGCTTTCACACTGGGGCGGTACGCTAGCAGGACGTTACAAAATAAGTTCTGCAAGCAGCATCTTTGGGACAGTGAGGGTAGCGGTGTATATAACGCTCCTCTATCACCCCTGCCATTGAAATAAATGGCAAGCACTTCCGAAGCAGCTGCACATCGCCGGCACTTTAACCCCGTTTTAACCCCTTGTGGGTTGGGGGGAGTTAAAAGCGCCACGCTCCCGCCTGCACAGCGAAGCCATATCGCTGGTAAAACTCTGCTAAAACTAGTGGGGTTTTACCGTGACCGTGCCTAAGCCCGCAGTGTGAAAGTACCCTGACAGCTATGGGCTAACTGCATGATTAAGATTTAGTCCACCTTTAGCAAAAATTTAGTAAATGCATCAACAATGATATAATAAAAATCTCACATTTACCAAATGTATGCATTGAGGCCTGCAGATTATTGCCACCGTGACCAGTGCACCATGATACACAGGCTCCATCATCGTTTACCTCTAGCTGAGGTACAGACCTGGCTGAAGTATCAATGAACTACAGAGCAGTTGGGAAGGAGGAATCGCCTACATGCTCTTTGAAAGTCCCACCTGTCACTGTGGCAGATGGGACTTGTAATCATTGTAGGTAAACAATCCTCCATCTGGATGAAAAGGCTGTGTGGGCATACCCCTTGATTCAAGTAAAATGGGGTAATCTGTTAAGGTGGGGTTGTCAGGTTAAATCCTAAATATGAGTGCAACATGAAACATGGTATAAAAACTAGACTTTGCCTTTAAGTGGATCTATCATTAAAGCCAGCACTTCGAATTAATAAATATGGTAGACGCCAAACCAATTTTAAAAAAGGTACCACTCTCTTTTCATGTATACAAAATCTGCCATTGCCGTGTTTCCTGACTAGACAGTCCACATTACAAGGTCTCTGGCCACAATTATAACTAAAGAATCTTTTGATTTAATCAGCAGTTGGATCAAGGAAGGAAAGACTGTCCCGCATATATTAGTAATCACAAGCTGCACTCAGAATCAAAGTTTGTAATAAAGATAATATCCTTTACAATAAAGCAGTACAAAACCTAAAGGCAAACAATTTTATTGCAGCTTACCAATTCTTAGATGTGATGAATGCATTTGTTTGTTTATGGCTTTCTTTCTTTTATTTCCACCTTGTGATCTGGCCAGTAATTCTGTTGCTTTTCAACAGAACACTCTTGTGCAAATGCAGCAATTTGAGCGTCGAGACAAACCATTTACCACTGACAGGGGTGCTTACAATGATCAAATTTTATTTATTCATGTAAAACCTTTATTCCAAAAGGACCAAAACTGCTGCTGTAACTGTAGTGAGCTGGAGCTCCACTTTGATTTGTTAGTTTATCTAAATCTGCTAGTACATCTAACACTCCCCCAGACTGATAATGCTGCTGTCCAAAAGCACTCCTTCATCCAGAGTGGGGACACTAATACAGGTGTGCTATGACCAGATCACCAAGTGAAAACAGAGGGGAAAAAAGATGAAAAAAAGTATTACTAATGCAGCCACCGCATCTAAGGATTGGTGAGCGGCAATACAAACATTTTTGATTTTGGGTTTAACACCGCTTTAAGCTGATCACTTACACAAATATATCTAGAAGTAATAAAAAAGATGACAGTTTCCATTTAATTTAAATTGCAAAGGGTCCTCCTGTTGGTACCTGGCTGTTTCTTCTTCACATTATCCAGGGGAACAGGTCTTTTGGAGCTGACATCCCGCACAGCCTCCCGCAGCTTCTTCTGTTCTTTTCTGCGTTTCTTTGCAGAGCTCTCCTGTTTGAACTGCTTGTTTTTTAACTTATTTTCAAGTTTGAGTTTGCTGGTCTTCAAGAGCTTGCGAAAGCTAGGCGCTTGTTTTCGATGTCTCCTCTACATAAGAATAAGAAGCAGAGGAAGAGTTCTTTGTACGAAGCTAGACATGTTCACAGAAATACATTTGCACTCTTTTAAAAGACAGATTATCAGTTTGCTTGTTCATAGAGTAATGATGTCTCCATGTAACCCCTCTTCCCCAGCACTCACTTGTCCAGGCTCCCTGTTTGCCTGGCCGCTGCACGAATCCATCCTGGGTAAGATCCATTGTGGAAACTTACCTGTGTGGGTGACATCACTGCTCCCCACATGTGATAGTGTTCAGGTCTTTGCAATCTGCTGCGCAGGCTTGAGCACTGTCACACAATTGAGGTACCATTATGCCCCATACCTGAAAGCAATGCTGCATTAGGGCAAAGGAGCAAAGACTTTGTTAGAGTGGAGAGGTAAGCATGGGCGAGTATACATCATTCAGCGGTGGGCTACCAGGAGACAATGTTACTTTGTCCTAAATGGGCAAAACTTCAGCTTCCATGTTTTCACACCGATTACATCACCACCCTATTTGGGAATGTTGAGTTTACCAACTGTTCAGTGAGCCATCGTGGGTATCTCTCTGTAATCTGATTGTTTTTATAAACGCATAGCTTTTCTACTTACCGTACCTTACCTGTATAAAATAAATATCGCAGTGAAACACTATGCAAGTTCCATTGTTTTTATATGTACTGTTGATATAAGAGCCATGGAAGCGAATGGAGGAGAGCAGGCTGTTGCTTTGTTCTTCCCTTATTATGGTTATTGCACCAAATGTGTAGATGTGATTTACAGGGACTATTTGTTGGACTACACACATATGTTGTGTACCGTATATTATTTTGGTTGTGGATTAGATGTGACTGACTATCACAGACAGTTATTGGGAATGCACTGTATTGATTCATTCTGTATATATTGTGTCAAGGCTTGACAAATCGCAGGCGCCATGAGGACTAGAAATAGCGTCCTGGCGCCTGGGCTTTTGTCAGCCCATTCAATGTTGTAGAGATGAACAATTTGTATTTACCCGATGCCTAAGGATGGGCTCGGGCGTGTTCGCAACTCCTCGTGCCCGAGCCCACCAGGAAGTTCGCACTGCGCTGCACTAATCACAGGCAGTGAGACAGCTTCCCAATCGATTGCTGCACAGTTCGGGAAATGTCTCACTGTGATTAGCGCAGCACATAGTTCCTGGTGGACTCGGGTACGAGGAATTGTGAATACGCCCGAGCCCATCCTTACCCGGGACATGCAGGTAGTTTTTTTTTTTTTTGTACATTTAGCCACAATTGTTAGGTGGAAATAATCGGGCGGCTCTGCTGCTGCCTGATTGCTTACACACAAGTGGGTGAAGTGCCTCCCACTATGTATCCTGGGCTCCGCTTGCCCATCTGTGGCCCGTGATCGGTATAGCATATAGGGGGCATCGCAGAGTAGAGGGAAGAGCAGACTCGCTAAGGAAGGGCGCCTATGCATGAAAACGTTGATTGCAATACACATTACAGATTACTGCACTCCTTTATTTTGGACACACAACACTGATTTTTATATTAGGAGTTAGTGCTGCACTTTCTGGGTTATTGTTCCACCACCAGAGGGGCATTTCCCCCCTCACACCTATGCTGGAGCAGTCCTATGGATGGAATGTTACTTTGTATACTTTAAATAAAGTTGTGCCGTCTTTCTACAGGTGGAGCAGACAGCTGCCACACACTATGCGGGGTGAATGGACTACCCACACTTGTTCCTGGTCAGCATAAACCCCACAGAGGCTCCGTATGCCATCCTGTATTATCAGAAGGACAAGTCAGCAGCATGCCTCTCCCATGCATGGTCTCCTGTAATTCCCATTCACTAGAATAGTCACTCCGTACTCCATTCATTTCTATCGGCTGACCGGTGACTGGCATCTGTAGCGGTGAAAAGAGCCAGAGCCTAGATACGTCATACACTCACCGGCTTCATGATGTATCCCAGGTAAAGCTCCGCTCCACACGTGTAGACAACAGGAAGTGAGCACCGACACAGACAGTCCAGCGCTGGCTAGAAGAGCCCTGCAATGTCCTGTACTGAAGAATTGTATGAGCGACACCTGCCGGC
>BLSH010040907.1:1062316-1083876 GCA_018402905.1 Glandirana rugosa
AAAAAGTTACTCCATTCTACTAAATCTTGACAGTGAAAAAATACGACGGAAACAACATCCGTTCGTCTAAGTGGGACGAAAAAAAAGGACCACTCATAGTGGACCCGTTTTAGTGTTTACAATCAATGGCAATTGTTCTCCCATAAGACCATACTTACGGACAAGGACACTGTCGAAACTTCTATAAATAGGAGAGAAACATCTCTAAAGGAAAGTATAAAGACCCCGTATCTTCCAATATTCTATTACCTTAACAGGGTATCTAATTTTATAAATTTTACTTTTCACACGAGAATTTACCGGTACTTTTAACTTCTAGAATTGGTTGTTTAGTTCCATTCAGTATTCAACAGGCACTTACCGAATAGAGACACTACGAAGACGTCCCACGTAGAATCGACGTAAATTTGCCCAGGTGATACTCACCAGGAAAAAAAAGCAGGGTGAATCTGCTTGCCTACAACAAAGGCAGCATAAAAAAGTGACAGTTCTAAATCATCTTACCTCATTGAAAAATGAAATTGATTTGGCTATACATTAAAAAAAAAAAAAAAGGAATGCATTTCTGTGCGTTTTTAGACTGCTAATGTAAATGCTGTCACTTACCTGAGCTGTGTATGATGACAGCTTTATTCACGCATAGAGATAATTGAAACCCATCATTTGTGTTGGAAAAATCAGATTCTATACAAAAGGAGCGCAAAGCAATGAGCTTCATCTGTAAAATGCAGCTCATTGGGTGGGAGTCTACATCTTGCTGACTTGATATCAAAGTAGCAAAAATTCTTAAGTCAGCAGCTTTGATAGTGCAACAATAAAGTTAGAACTACGCTTCAACACACAAAGGAACTTATATTAGAAAGGAATGTCTGCTTTGGGAAACCATTTCCAGTGTAGCTGAAAGAAAAGAACATTTTGCTCATATGAAATTAGACCTGTAATGATGGCTATACATTGCCACCACATTCAATAAGTAGGGGAGGGCAATAAAAAGGATTAATAAATCACCCAGTTTAATGTATAGTTGAAATTTTGAAGCATTGATTGTAGGACCAGTGTCTTGTCATTAATACTACCCCAAAATATCCCATGTGATTAAAAAAAAAAAAATGATAGCGGTCAAAGCCCCATTCCAGCCATAAATGTTTATTTTTATTTGCGTTGATTAGGAAAGAGTAGAGTCTTTGTCAGACTTTTATTGCGATTTCCTTATTGCTAATACTACTCTTCTCTTCTTTTTATAACAAGACGTGATGGATAACTGCTCCAACAAGGAAGCAGGGAAACACAAAGACATTTTAAATTGCATGGGGAAATGTTAGAACCCCCTGCTATATGACAACCACACCCACATTTCTTGCATGGGTGTCACAAGAACAGGAAATTAAGGAAAAACTTGATATTTGTTCACAGACTAAATTAAAAATGTGAAAAGGGTCCCATTTCCTACTCTATTCAGAAAATTAAACTGTTGCATATGTTAAAACAAAGAACATGACACTCAATAAAAGTTTCAGCTTCCAAGTTTTATTTACATCGGAAGTGTTCATCTAGTGGTTTCAAATGAAGGCTAAGTCCCTTCTATGTACATGTTCTATATACATGTTTATACTTGAAAAGTAAGAAAACTGTACAATAGCCACAAAAAAATTAGAAATACTTTGAATGACATAAAAGAAATACATAAATAATATGTAACATTCGAGTTTACAAGTGTATTTCATAAAAGTTTTAGAGCAGCAACAAAAACAGGAAAAGGGTGAGCCAGTCTGGTCTCAGTCCTCCATGGTTTCATTGCTGTCCAGGCCTGGTAACACATTAAACAGTTTACATTTGTATCCTTATTTCACGCACAACTGCAGGTGGGGCTACAAGAACCAATTACAAGTAAGCAATGCACTTACACAAGATACTAGTAAAAATGTGGCTGCTTAGATAGGAAGGAGAATCAGAAAATCGAACAGTTTAAAGGAAAAGTATAGGTAAAATAAGTGGCTTCTGCTTAAAAAGGTGTAAAGTTTACCTTTATATGAAAGACTGTAGCCAAGTAACAAGCTAGGTGAATGGTCCCCACAACACTCCATGCTTTGTGTTTGGGGCTCATACAGTGTGTTTTGGATTGACTATGTGTGCACATTAAGTTTAGACATGCAGTTGGGGGGGGGGGGGTGGTGATAATGTGCGGCTGAGCCGCATTATCACCTACTTAAACTGCAATAGGCCTCGGATGGGGGTGTTTACATGCTGTGGTTGCGATGCTCCCCGGCAAAATCTACTCGACATGTAGAGAATTGTGGGCGGCAAGCCTGGCCAAAAGTGGCACATTCAGGTGAATGGGGAAGTGAAGCAAGCACCCTGGAACTGTGTGCAAAAATCATCATATTGCCTCCTCAATGCCTGCCAATTGCCTCTGAATCAAAATCTGAAAAGGGATCGGGCTTCAGAGGAGAGGTAAACTTAGACGCATGTTTAAATCCACCCTTATGGTGCATGAATCAGTATCAGCGGCACTTTGGTGATTTCTGGAAACTATAACAAGAGTTTACAAAATGGTTATAGCAACACACTGCAGCATATAAGTATCAGAGAAAGAACATATGCTTCTGGCCTTTTCATGTGGTATTATGGATAGGTTTTTTGTAGCCCCTTCATAAACTGCAGGGACCTTGTGTGAATAAGATTTTCATTCTTCAGAGGACCAAAATGTTTTCTCATCTAGCAGATGTTCATTGAGTATCATGTATCTGACTGGAGGTTCAGTAAAGCTGGAACTACATTTAAAATATGGAACAGAAATACAAGG
Organism: Glandirana rugosa; assembly: GCA_018402905.1. NCBI lineage: Eukaryota > Metazoa > Chordata > Amphibia > Anura > Ranidae > Glandirana > Glandirana rugosa. The sequence continues at coordinate 1,065,120 of BLSH010040907.1, forward strand.
CCTTGGTAAGACTGAGCAGTTGAAAGCACATCTGCAGGTTTCATGTGAAATATGCTAGAAAAGCCACTTGAACTTTACCAATAGCTTTTCCATTAAAAATAGCTTCAATCGGCAAACTACCTGCGTCCGTTGCGCTGAAACAGTGGTCTGTCAGATGGAACAGGTTACAGACCATATAAAACAATTAACATTGTAGGGGTAAAAACACATTAAAAAAAAAAACCGCCTGGAGATTCAATATTGCACATCATAATACCACTATTGGAGTTTCAGCCAACTCTCATCCCACTGAGCATGTTGCATTGAAAGAGTTAAACATACAAATAGTAAGAATATAATTTTAAAACTGAAAGAGCTATTTTTTAAAAGCAGACATTAAAAAAAGAGAATGTTTGGTTACGGTTAGTAAGCAGTCATACAGGATCTTGAGAAATCACAAAGTATGAATTGAATATTGTCAGTATGAAAACAATATGGAATGCTGGGATTCACAGTTCATGTCTGCCATAATATCATGGCAACTCTGGCTCTGCATTGACTCCAGCCTGTGGCAGTCATTAATTTTAATGTTAACGTATATGTAAAGCCTCACCTTGTAAAACAACCCATTCAGTTTCAAATAGAAATGAAAGGCAAAAAACAATTGTGTATAAACCCTCTGCTTTCAGCTGCATAAGGATCTCAGAAAACTGGGGGAGGAGAAGCAGCAGCACACCCATCTTCCCAGTGAATGGCTGCGCAGGGGTTGGGGTGGCATGTCAGGACAAGTCTTATCATTGGATTAGAGCACAGCAAGAGTACTGACCACAGTATGCTCTCATACCTAGTGTGGTCAGTTTTTAATATGAAAGCAGAGGGACTGTCAGGAACATCAGGTATTTCACACAAAGCAATACAAAGAACAGGACACTTTTTAACACAAGTATATGCTATATCAGGCACATATCTGGAATATCAAATATTGAGTTTACATGGTCTTTAACATATCCTGCCAATGATTCTCTATTTTAGCAGAACTGTACTGAAGCAGCATTTTGTGGTCTGTGGATGACACATGAACCCACATCTTAAAGAATTAAGTATAGTGCAAATACTTAAATCCTTAAATACTTTTTAAAGTAATTTTCCAATTACTCAGTAGTATTATGTAACTGCTCTATAACCAACTCAAACAGCAGCTGTAGTACCTGTGTATATAACCTACCTGGGACCATAAATACAAACACTGTAGTGTATACATGTAAGGTTGTTAGACAGTGGTCTTGAAAATGAAAGGCGCGTTCTTACTTTGTGTAAAATTCAGTACACAAGCACAGACAGCTGGTGATTGCCAAGTGTTGTACAGCAAATTTCCATAGTGATGGTATGGGCGGGGGATATAACCTGTTGTAGGTGATTACACTCAAAGCTAATCAATTCCTAACATTTCTCCCTAGGCATGGGACTCTGTCCCCTAGACAATATAAGCTAAGCCCATGGTCCACCATGCTCTTGCTGACTTTTTTTATGCTTGTTTTAGGCTTGTTCACACCATATCCATTGAGCTGTGTTTTACTACACATGGATCATGTAAACAGGGCACTACATAGTTGAAGGTAAATCTAAAGAAAATTGAATAAGAAAATTGTATAATGTATGGCCAAGCCTTACAGACAACACAGTGCATTTAAATGAAGGGAACAAGGATGCCTTGATTAAAATTCCAAGCACTTTATGTGCTGGATAGACTGGGGAAAGTGTTAGATCACCTGACAGTTTTTTTTATTGCCATCTCCATTAAAAACTCATTTTTGAGTGGAGAAGTGTTACAGCCTTATAGCCATCTGTGTCCCCCTTGGAGATATTTTCGCTGATTTACTATCTCTGGAACAGGTGAATAAGACAAGAAGCAAGAGGGAAATTCCCCAATACAGAAACAGTGTAAAAAGGTTACAACCCATTTAAGGTTTTTATTGCTCCTTTCATTCCCACTGCAGAGATTTCCTACCATTTTCTACTGATGACACAACAAAAGTAAGGAGAACAGGGACACAGACAAGAAAATCCTGACAAAGGTTTCAATTCTCCTACATATTAAAGCAGTTTTAAACCCAACAGCAAACATTTATTATATTGCAGCTTACCAATTTCTAAATGTGATGGCTATATTCGTTTTCTTTTTTAGGCTTTCTTCTATTTTCATGTGGTGATACAGCCAGTAGGTCTGTTTTTTCCAACAGAAACCTCTCTTGCAGTTACAGAGAAGAGACAAACCATTTAAAACTGGCAGGGGTGCTTAAAAGGAGAAGTATAGCCAAAGCTATGCTTTTCCTATGGCTCACAGAAGTGCAGTTCGTTCTGCACTTCCGTGACCCATTTTCAGCCAAAAGCAGGATAAATCATGCTGTCGGCTGACGTCACTCAGCTGGTCCAGGCTCAGGAAAGGTCCACCCAGATGCCTGGAGTGGCAGCTGGCTCAGCCTCTCAGCGAGCTGGGAGATGGCCGACAGTCACGGCTCTCTGCAGGCTGAAGACCGTAAGCTGAGTGATCCATGGTGTTTGAACACATCTACATCTACACGGGCTGTTTTTCACCCTCCCCTGAATAACTCAACTTGACAGCTAGAAACCAACGTTTAAAAAAGTCTTTAAACGAAACGCTCCTAGACACTAGTTACCACGTTTAGGAGGGTTTATAAGCTGTTACAGGTATTTGGCGTTTCAAATGCCTATGAACATCCATCCCGAATGCATTTTTTTGCTTTCCAACAAATACCAAATCTACCGTGAGTTCCCACATCGCATGTCTCTGGGCGACAGTTCACACTGCACTATGCGAACTGTGGGGAGTGTCAATACAATGTTACTGATATCCCACCATGTGATCCGATTCTGACCCTGCGGAAAAAAAAGGGTCCTGTGCGAGTTTGCTCCGACTGCAATGTGAATTCAGCCATAAATCTCTATGGCTGAATTTGCATCGCACAGAGATCGCATATGACTCACACTGCAGTGCGAATTAAATGCGATCTCCATGTTCGGAGAGGTGTGAACCGGCCCTTAAGGTCCGTTTATCAGCAGCAGTGCCATGAGGTGGCAGGGGATGGCTGCAGCTGGGATCTGTGCTGCAGCCATCTAGGCGAGTACAATTGTTTATTTTTTTCAATATTATATTTTTGGTTTTGGGTTTAATACTGCTTTAAGCCTACAAAGCGCTTCCTCTGTTTGATGTTAACAGCCAAACAGAACAGGGTCAATGATTTGTTGTCCATGAACACTGTAGTAAAAATCTGTGTTACAAATCAATGTACCTTGTTACCCAACTCCTGGCATTAGAAACAGCACTTTAGTTCTGCATCAACTTTATAAAAAGTGTTTCTATTGCCCAACTAATATTCAGCTGTAACATAATTCAAACAATAGTGGTATAATGGGGACATAAAGAACATCCATAAAATTCCCTTCCATGACACTGAAGATAAACTCTTCAAAAAGAAGAGAAGAGCAGCTTATCTGGACCTTAGAGGTACAATCACCCAGTTATAAACACATATTCAGGTTACAGGCTATCATAACAGGCTTTCAAGCCTCAAAATATTTTTTTCTCTGTTTTTAAGACAGTTTTCAACATAATATAGATTGTATTATGGATGTGTATTCATAACTAGATGAATTTAACTTTAAAATCTCAAATCATTTTTTCAATACTCAGCATATTGGGATGATAATCTGTGAGGTTTCATGGATATTATCATGCATTATTTCTCGCTTCTATTTATTCCAAAGCAAAAACATATTTGTCAGTTCTTTCAATGTATCGGGTTTCAACAACAAAGGACTGTTGCAGCCGTTTGGGACAGGGGCAATTCAAATTGGGGGAATGCTGCATAATTCTGCCACAAAGAAACAAAATGCATCCAATTCAATTTATTTTGTTTTAGCATTTGATGGTTAATTCTCCCTGACTTCTTCCAATCAGCTGTTCCTATCAAAAAATTCATGCTTACACATTCTCCAAAATTAGAGTACAACTATAGGTAAAACTTTTTTTTTCAGAGCACGGGAGGGTTATAACCAGTCAGATTTTTTCCCCATCTGTGTCCCATTGTGAAGATTTACCTTCACTTCCTGTCCCACAGCCAAAAAGAGTGAGAGGAAATTCCTGCAAGACAAGGGGATCTATATGGGCCCCCAGGCCATCAGAACTAGTGTCCCCCCTTGGTATTACTTTTCTGGGGACAATTCAAAATTTGGAATTTTATTTTACTTTCACTTTCAATGATGATGGTAAACAGGACAAATAGAAAGGGTGAATCTCCCTAATGGGGGCACAGACAACAATAAAAACGTAATTGGTGTGCCAATCCATCTATACTCTATCGAAAACAAAAAAAAGCTAAAGTTTTGTCTTTATACTTTAAGGTAAAAGAAAAGTGGGGCCCCATGGGGTGATTGTGGCAAGTGAGCAGAACTGGAAACCCAAATGCAACATCTGTCAAAGTCCTCAACAAATATAAAAAGCCAGTGAGTAATCCAACCCAAGGGGCATTTAGCCATAAGAGTATAATACTGAACTTTTCTTCACTAGCAGAGGATATGACCAATAATAGTTTCAAAAACATTACTTGGGTACATTTCCTCAAAATGTCACAGCCTTGCCACAATATTTCTCACACAGAAAAAATGGGGCAAAACGTTTTAGCAGACAGTTCTTAAGAAATCTATGCTGGGCATAAACGATACACTGCAATTCAGCTGTAGAATTAACAATAGAGTTGATCTTTGGGGTTTATAGGTTTTCCAGGACAGGCTTGCTTTACTATGATAAAAACTATCCAAATTATTCACAGATAAAGAGAACAGGAGTGCTTACTGAATCTTCAATGTGCTTGGCAGGAGTGCCATGCTCTAATAATTCTAGTCTTAAGACTTGGCTGCTTTCACTGTGCTGCTGTTTATTGGTATTCTTGTTGCTGGTAAGTTACTAAACTGTTGTTCTCAGTGTAACATACGCACTACAGAAACACTGTCATCATTCCACTACAGCTGTTACCTACCATGCACAAAATCTCTGACATGTCTTTGGTCCTCTGTCCACCTGAACCCATGTGGATCTAGCGTCTATGAGTACCAAAGAGTTTGGTTCAGACTGCAGTTTGACTGATGCCTGCTAGAGGATTTTGCACTTCCATTAATTAAAAGGAAAAATAAAAAGTGCATCTTGTTTTAAAAACATCACTTAGTGTACCAAGTTAAAGTTCTGTTACAAAGGTTTATTGCATTAAATAACTTTTGTATATTAAATATGATCCTTGTAGCTGGAAAAAACTGCATTCGGTGCCCTCGAGAAACCAAATGCAAATATCTGTGTTTTCATTTTAATACTGACAAGAAAATGTTATTTTCCACAGCCACTGTAGTCAATGTGCAATTTCCTAGGGATCCACAGATCATACTTATCCGTAGTGGTTTAAAAATACTAAGATACACATGGTGTCCTTCTGTTCATTGGAGTGGTTTCATGTAGTCAGAAAGATCCTAAGTGTTTAGGTTTTTGATGCAGGGCTATTCTTTTCGCCCTCTTTGTAATCCTTCATTAGTGATGCAAATACCTACAATACAGGAAGCAGAAAAAAAAAATCAAACATATGCCACTGTATAATTGTTAATTCTAGTATGTATATTCTTGGTATACATTGTTATTTCTTGTACAATTGAATTTCAGCACATACCATGCATAGCTTGTCTTAGAGTGTGACTGGCTTTTTCTCTAACTTAATGTTGTAGCTCAAAAGAGCCCAAAAGCTTTGAGATCTAGTGTCTGCTAGTTCACTAGAGACTGTACTCCAGCTTTCCGTTTCTTCGCTAAATAGGTTTTGCATAGAAGTATGCTTCAGATCGTTGTCTTACTGCATGATGAAATTTTACCAAACACCAACAACAGGGTATGGCATGACATAAAAGTGGTAATATTTCTAGTTCATTATTCCTTACAGTCTGTGTAAATCTACTACCTTATCAGCACCACACAGTTACATTTTTACTACCATGCTTGACTGAAGGCATCAAGCACTTTTCCGCTACCATTAGACATTGTGCCTCACATATAAACCCCAGATGTCTCCATAAAGAGGACCTGTCATGCCTTATTTTCCTATTACAAGGATACAATGGATGTGTACATTCCTTGTAATAGGAATAAAAGTGATAAAAAAAAAGAAGAAAATAAAGAGACAGTGTAAAAAAAAAAACCCCAGAAGCATTTGCATACGTAGGTTGCGTCCGCATATGTAAACAGCATTCGCTAGAGGGAAAGCAATAATTCTAGCACTAGATCTCTTTTGTAACTCTAAACTAGTAACCTGTAAAATTTTTTAAAAAGCATAGCCTATGGAGATTTTTCAGTACCGATATCGGCATTTATGTACTCGGTGTAACATCGTTTATATTTTACCAAAAAATTGGGTTATATATATATTTTTTTTTTTGTATTAAAATTCTTGAAAGTTTTCCCCAAAAATTGTATTTGAAAAATTGCTGCGCAAATACCATGTGACATAACAAATTTCAACAACCGCTATTTTATTCTCTAGGGCCCGGCTAAAAATATTTATATAATGTTTGGGGGTTCTGAGTAATTTTCTAGTGAAAAAATTATGATTTATACATCTAGTAGAAAAATTACAAAATTGGCCTGGGCTGGAAGTGGTTAAACGCCTATCAACAGAATCCCTAAAGAAGGAACATCCTCAAAAGGAACAGTAAGGGCTTTTTTTTCTTTGAGAACTGAAATGGCAGAATCCACTATCAGAATAGACCATTTATTTTTAAATTCCTTTTCCATGGGATAAATATCAGCAAAATGCTTAGGAGGATAAACCTCCTCAGGGCTGAACCAGTTCTTATAAAGCGCTCAATCTGTGCCTGTTTATGAAAAGTCTTTTTATACTTAGCTAATCTCTTAGTTCCATAAGTGTCTGCTTAGATAGTAGCTAATCGGGTGCTGTTATACAAAGACTTGAGTAAACTGCATCGATTAGAGTATCCACAGTGGAAAACAGCTTGTAACTCTTAAAGTAGGGTTTCATAACCCTTGGTATGCGTACCCCTGGGGTATGTTCACCAAGGGCAGGGGGTATGCCCAGTGCTGTCTCTCCTGAGTCCCGCCTCCCGCACATACACAGTCCCCGGCGGCTTGCTGTAACACGGTACTGTGCTACCAATGGGGGAACGGGGGGGAAGCAGTCTGCCCCGTGTGCCACACATTGGGGGCGGGGCAGCTGATTGACCAGGATCAGTAGGTGGCCCCATGTCCTCCCATCTCCTGGCTCCTCCCCCTCTCCAGAGTGCCTCAGATCTCCTGCCATGTGTGAAGAACACGTATGCCTGCTGCGGCTCCCTGATCTCCTCTCCACTGTGCAGTCCTACAAATAGCCAGCACAACACTGCAGACTGGGAAAAAAGGTGAGTCCTGCCTGTCCCTTTCCCATCGCCCTGTGTCTGCTCAGGAACTACACATCCCAGCATGCCCAGCTATCAGTGCAGCCTCATCAGTGCCGACTATCAGTGATCATCAGTGCCCCCCATCAGTGTCGCCCATCAGTGCCGCCTATCACTGCCCATCAGTGCCGCCTATCACTGCCTATCAGTGCCGCCACATCAGTGCAACCTATAAGTGTTCATCAGTGCTTCCTATCTGTCCTGCCTATCAGTGCCGCCTATCAGTGCAAGGTGTTAATTTGGGATTGTATGTGGTTGTCACGGTGTTAATTTGTGATTGTGTGTGTGTGTTTATCTATGAGTATATGTGTGTGCATCTGTCATTGCAGCATGCACACATACAATGATATTGCACATGAACAAAAACCATCACAAACACACACAGAAATCATCACAAAACAATACTAACATTATACACACACACACAGAAACCATGACACCCAAACGATAGAAATTACTTTCTCGAGTCAGGGGTACTTCAGAATTTTTTTTTTGACCTGCAGGGGTACGTCATCGTAAAAGGTTAAGAAACACTGTCTTAAAGGATATGTTCACATTTTGTAACATGTTACACCCATATTCAGGGTGTAACATATTACACCCATATTCAGGGTGTAACATGTTACAAATGTACCGGCCCCCGAACCCCTCCCGATTCACCGTTTTGGCAGCGAGCAGGGCATCTTCTCCTCCCGCTTGCTGCCACAATCTAAAGAAAATACAGATGTGCGGGGCTTCGCCCACCCATCATGCATTCACAATGTTCTGTGAATGAATGGACTACAACTACCGACAACCTTGCGGCTGTCATCTTGTAGTTTTCCATGAACTACCACGAAGCTGTTGAGCACTAGATGTGCTAGCTGCATTTCCTTTTTTTAGGCTTTTTCCCCATTTTCACCTGCTGATCTGGCCAGTAACATGCTTCCTGTTTTAGGGTGCCTGCACATTGGAAAAATGAGCTAGAGACACACCTTCGTATAGCAGCATTTTTAATCTGAGGGGAAGAGAGTGTTAGATGTACTAGCAGCTTTACATACACTAAAAAAATTTAAGCCAAACTCAAACTGACACTTTATTGTTCCTTTTAGGATAAAGGTTTTACATAAATAAATAAAAGCTGATCATTGCAAGCACCCTGACAGTGTTAAATAGATTGTCTCAAACATCTAAATGCTACATCTGCAAGACAGCTTGTTCGGTTTAAAAATGGGTTTAAACCACTTTAACCTACAGGTAAGCCTATAATAAGGCTTACCTGTAGGTTTCCTGCATATCTCCTAAACCTGCACGGTTTAGGAGATGTACAGTGTACTCTCATGTGCCCACTTTATTGGGCATATGCGCAGTAAAGAAACGGCCTCTGTACCGTTTCTTCAGTGAGATCGTGCCGCGATTGGCGGCTCCTGTGTGCATGCGAGGTAGTGACGTCATGCGACTGCGGCCAGTCAGAGAGAGGGGGTCTGCGGCCCCGGAAGGAAGAGGGGCAGAAGATGGACGCGGCCTGAAGCAGGGACATCGCGGGCTTCCAGTGCAGGTAAGTGCCACATAATGGGCTAATATGCGATGCATACTAGCCCATTATGCTTTTACATTGCAGGGTAATAACGAGGAAGTAAAACTGATCAGGGTTTACTTCCTCTATAAAAACAGACTTGCTGGCTAGATCACCAGGTGAAAAAAAAACAATTGCAGCCATCACATCTAAGAACTGGTAAGTTTGCTTTTGGGTTTAATACCACTTTGAGCTTCAGGGGAAGGAAAACAGGGTCAGTGCTTTTGGGTTCTGGAAACCAAAGGTTCCAGAAGCACCTAAAGTTTTCCAAAGAAGCTAGACAGTGTCAGACTACATAATGCGTATCTGAAAGGGAGTCGGAAGTGGTGTCAACATAGAACATTTCCAAAAAATTTCCACTCGATGTCCACCTGAGACCCCCGATCCATTGTTGGAGCGGCAGAACAGGGAACCGCCGATGTAAACACGGCGGTTCTCCATTCTGTGAAGGGGGACATAACAGATCTACTGATCCCTGTGATCGGTCCCTGCCAGCCCAGCCCCCATACAGCTAGAACACATACCGGGAAACACAGTTAACCCCTTCACTGCCCCCTTAGTGTTAACCCCTTCACTGCCAATGACATTTATACAGCAATCAGAGGCTATTTAAATTTCTGATCGCTGTATAAATGTCACTGGTCCCAAAAAAGTGTCCAAAATGTCTGACATGTCTGCTGCTATATCGCAGTCCCGCTAAAAATCGCAGATAGCCGCCATGACTAGTAAAAAAAAATAATAATAATAAAAAAGCCATAAATCAATTCCCATAGTTTGTAGACGCGATAACTTTTTGCGTAAACCATTTTTTTTACCAAAAATATGTAGAAGAATACATATTGGCCTAAACTGATAAATATTTTTTATTTTGGATACTTATTATAGCAAAAAAGTAAAAAAATATTGTTCTTTTTTCAAAATCGTCACTCTGTTTATAGCAAAAAATAAAAACTGCAGAGGTGATCAACTAACACCAAAAGAAAGCTCTATTTGTGGGAAAAAAAATACAAAAATGTTGTTTGAGCACAGCGTCGCACAACCGTGCAATTGTTATTCAAAATGCAACAGCGCCGAAAGCCGAAAATTGGTCTGGGCAGGAGGGGTTTAAGTGCCCAGTAAGCAAGTGGTTAAGGAAAGTTGTCACCTTCAGGCTTGAGTAGTATCTGCAATACCATCTGCAGGCTGAAAGCTTATTTTGTCTATGGAGCATCCAGCCTGCATCACCATGTCAAAGCTGACAGTGATCACATGATTGGGAAACCACGCAGATTGGTTACTAATAGTATGTGGGCACCAAAACTATCTTCGATAGCCAATATTAAAGCAGAGCTCCACCCAAAAAGGGAAGCTCCGCTTGTCTGCCACCTCCTTGATCCACCCCCCCTCGCTGCCCGCTGCCACATTTGGCACCTTTTGAGGAGGAGGGGAGAGTGGGCACCCAGTTTGCCGTGGCGAACTGAAAGTTCGGGCCTCCCCCCGCAGCCTTCTGGGACACTTTACAGGGCCCAGAAGACTGAGGCCCATTCACAAAGCACAGCATACTTCGCGCATGCACAGTAGGAAGCTGGCTGCCATTTTCCCTTAGTTGAGATGGCCAATAGCCAACTGAATAATCAGCTCAGGTGAGGACACCGCTGGATGCCTGGATAGGTAAATGCCCCAATATTAAAAGCCAGCAGCTACAATATTTGTATCTGTTGACTTTTCATTTTTCCTGAAGCAGTCTGGCTCTCCTCTTTAAGAGCCAGCAACTGTGTAAAGTGTTGGCTTGTGAGTCACAAAGGGAAGACGTTCAAATGAGGAAAGCCTCCCACGGCCCTGTCCTTGCCAACGCTTCTCCCTCTCCCCTACAGCAGAGGCTCAACGGAAACAAGGGAGATTGAGCTATGGGATCACGTGACCAAACTGCATTAAAATAATAAGTACACACAATTTTTATATATATATATATATATATATATATATATATATATATATATATAGGTTAGGTATGTGGAGCAGGAGAGAGAATATTTTTAAGAATTTACAGTTGGGCTTTTCTTCCACTTGAAAGGATTTCCACTAACCTGTGTCCATTTCTTATTACTGTTTTGCATCTGAATGGCTGCTATACAGCTAAAGAGCTTCTCAGATGTAATGTCATCAGGCAGTTTAGTCAGAAACTGTGCTATGTGAATAAAGTCCATCTGTAAGAGAATATCTTCATAAAGTCGTAGGATTCCCAGAGCGGTCCTAAACAAGAATTCTTCTCCATCCCTGCAGAATACGTCCCACACTCGACAGGCAAGATCAAGTGGCAGCGACTTGCTGTATAGTGTGAATATCCTGTTGGGAAAACATTCAAGGTAAGTTCTTTCCACAAGTAATCAAGAATATAAATACAAAGAACATGATTAGCTAACATTCTTAGAATACTTTTAAGACAATAAACATACCAGTCTATCAGGTAGAGGTCTGGTGTTAGACCGTAGGAATTGAAGTGTAGGAAAAGCTTGGGGAGATTCTCTTCAAAGAAAACTTCAAAAGCTGCAAAATATTTTAGCATCTAGAAAGGAAAGATAGAATAATCAGTAGGCATACTGCTCTTGGGAGAGCTGCCTGAAAAAATAGAAGCAATGGCGAAGATATCTTTCATCCTGTGTCAAGATAATGTCAAAGTTATGATGTATTTTTCAGTTTTAGCTCTCCAATCTAACTCACAGGTGCACCTCTGGATGTTCTGTCCAACTAAACACGGTGATAAAAATGTAAATTAGTGGGTCAGTTATAGTCTTTGTAATTATACCTGTTAAAAATCAGACACATTTACTTTTATAGAAAAAAAATGGAAAAAATGTTGAGCTGCAATTAAGTCAGTAACACACCAATGTCAGCAGAGTGTTATTAAAAGAATGATGAACAAAAAAGCAGCCAATAGGGCAGCCTCTTGATACTGTCAAAGTTACACAACTAGCTTTTCCTCCATCAAAGAGCTCTCCTTACCGTGTTAATGTGCACATGAGCCCAGACTGTGCACCATGTATTTCTATATTCTAAGCACTTCAAAATTCACAACCCTGACTACAGAATTACTACACTCACAAGTGACCAAAGCATATTGCTGGTGATTTAGAAACTTTTTTTTGTGTGTTCAAGTGTTTTTTGCATGTTTATCAAGCGTCAGGTGTTTGTTCCCTGGGTTGGGCAAAGGGGACGAGAGAAGTTCCACAAGCAACACGTGCGTCACCCCAACGTTCACTTTTTTGGGTGTTGAAAACTACACTATTGGGTGTATGAAAAATAAGCCCTGATGGAAGTTTAAGATCATCCCTGTATAGAAAGCCATCAGAAGAAAATACGATCCTACACGCAGCCAGTCAACACCCCATTTTTCTCGTCTCCAGTATTCCACACAGATTTTGTGAGGGAAACTAGGGCCCTTAAATTGTATCTGATGAATAGATGATAGAGCAAAACTTGCCTTAGGAAGCAGTGGCGGCTGGTGAATTTTTAGGGGGGGGTGCCAGGCCCCGCCCCTACTTTTTGACCCCTCTCACTTCACATAAGCCCCACCCCTTATAGAATCCACCCACTCCATCTCCTGTATTCCACATACAAGGCGGTCCCCCTAGTTACAAACATCTGACTTACAAACGACTCCTACTTACAAACGGAGGGAGAGAACAGGAAGTGAGAGGAAATCTACCCCTAGGAAGGGAAATTCACTCCTGTAAGAGTTACTATGGGAAAAAGGTGTCTCCACTGATGCTTTAGCACCAAGACTTGCTTCCAGAACAACCCAAAATTTTCAAAATCCGATTGTCATTGTGACAGGAAGTGAGGAGACATCTTCTGAACAGAAGCTCAGACAGCAAAACAAACAGTGCAGGGGTGTTAACCCTTCTCTGTGTTATCCAAAAAGCTTAAAAATAGTCTTTTTGGCTGGAGCTACACTTAAAAAACATACCCGTTTCGACTTACAAACAAAAGCAACTTCAGAACAAACCTACAGTCCCTATGTTTGTAACTAGAGGACCGCCTGTATTGTGTCAGGAGTATACAGCTCAGCATCACAGGTGGGGTATATTGCAGCCAGTAACACAGTATGTAGCCAGAACACAGGTAGCCAGTACACAGGTATTGTAGCCAGAACACAGGGGACAGGTAGCCAGTACACAGGTATTGTAGCTAGAACACAGGGACAGGTAGCCAGTACACAGGTATTGTAGCCATAACACAGGGGACAGGTAGCCAGTACACAGGGGACATGTAGCCAGTACACAGGTATTGTAGCCAGAAAACAGGGAACAGGTAGCCAGTACACAGGTATTGTAGCCAGAAAACAGGGGACAGGTAGCCAGTACACAGGTATTGTAGCCAGAACAAAGGGACAGGGAGCCATTACACAAGTATTGTAGCCAGAACAAAGGGACAGGGAGCCATTACACAAGTATTGTAGCCAGAACACAGGGGGCAGGTAGCCAGTACACAGGTACTGTAGCCAGAACACAGGGGACAGAGTACCAGTACACAGGTATTGTAGACAGAACACAGGGACAGGCAGCCAGTACACAGGTATTGTAGACAGAACACAGGGACAGGCAGCCAGTACACAGGTATTGTAGCCATAACACAGGGGACAGGTAGCCAGTACACAGGGGACAGGTAGCCAGTACACAGGTATTGTAGCCAGAACACAGAGGCCAGTAGCCAGAACACAGGGACGGGCAGCCAGAAAACAGGTATTGTAGCCAGAACACAGGTGACAGGTAGCCAGTACACAGGTATTGTAGCCAGAAAACAGGGGACAGGGAGCCAGTACCCAGGTATTGTAGCCAGAACACAGGGACAGGTAGCCAGTACACAGGGGACAGGTAGCCAGTACACAGGGGACAGGTAGCCACTACACACTTACTGCAGCCAGAGCAAAGGGACACAGAGCTATTGCACAGGTATTGTAGACAGAACACAGGGGACAGGTAGCCAGTACACAGGTATTGTAGCCAGAACACAGGGAGCAGGTAGCCAGTACACAGGTATTGTAGCCAGAACACAGGGACAGGTGCCCAGTACACAGGTATTGTAGCCAGAAAACAGGGAACAGGTAGCCAGTACACAGGGGACAGGTAGCCAGTACACAAGTATTGTAGCCAGAACACAGGTGACAGGTAGCCAGTACACAGGTATTGTAGCCAGAACACAGGTATTGTAGCCAGAACACAGGTGACAGGTAGCCAGTACATAGGTATTGTAGCCAGAACACAGGGGACAGGTAGCCAGTACACAGGTACTGTAGCCAGAACACAGGTGACAGGTAGCCAGTACACAGGTATTGTAGCCAGAACACAGGTATTGTAGCCAGAACACAGGTGACAGGTAGCCAGTACATAGGTATTGTAGCCAGAAAACAGGGGACAGGGAGTCAGTACACAGGTATTGTAGCCAGAACACAGGGGACAGGTAGCCAGTACACAGGTATTGTAGCCAAAACACAGGGGACAGGTAGCCAGTACACAGGGGACAGGTAGCCAGTACACAGGTATTGTAGCCAAAACACAGGGGACATAGCCAGTACACAGGGGACAGGCAGCCAGTACATCGGTATTGTAGCCAGAACACAGGGACAGGTAGCCAGTACACATGTATTGTAGCCAGAAAACAGGGGGCAGGTAGCCAGAACACAGGTATGGTAGCCAGAACACATGGGTCAGGGAGCCAGTACACAGGTATTGTAGCCAAAACACGGGGGGCAGGTAGCCAGTACACAGGTATTGTAGCCAGAACACAGGGAGCCAGTACACGGATATTGTAGCCAAAACACAGGGGACAGGTAGCCAGTACACCGGTATTGTAGCCATTACACAGGGACAGGTAGCCATTACATAGGGGACAGGAAGCCATTACACAGGTATTGTAGCCATTACACAGGGATAGGGCGCCAGTACACAAGTATTGTAGCCATTACACAGGGACATGGAGCCAGAAAACAGGGGACAGGTAGCCAGTACATAGGTATTGTAGCCATTACACAGAGACAGGGAGCCAGTACACAGGTATCGTAGCCATTACAGGGACAGGGAGCCAGAACACGGGGGACAGGTAGCCAGTACACAGGTATTGTAGCCAGAACACAAGGACAGGTAGCCCGTACACAGGTATTGTAGCCATTACACAGGGACAGGGAGCCAGTACACAGGTATTGTAGCCATTACACAAGTATTGTAGCCAGAACATTGATATTGTAGCCATTGGACAGGGACTCAGCCATTACACAGGTATTGTAGCCAGAACACAGAGGACAGAGACTCCGCCATTACACAGGGGACAGGGACTCCGCCATTACACAGGGGACAGGGACTCCGCCATTACACAGGGGACAGGGACTCCGCCATTACACAGGGGACAGGGACTCTGCCATTACACAGGGGACAGGGACTCCGCCATTACACAGGGGACAGGGACTCCGCCATTACACAGGGGACAGGGACTCCGCCATTACACAGGGGACAGGGACTCCGCCATTACATAGGGGACAGAGACTCTGCCATTACACAGGTATTGTAGTTTGTAGCCATTACACAGCAGCACAGTACCTCTGAGTCCTTGTCTCGAGTCAGTCACTCTGGACCCGCCCCCGCCCACAGCACAGTGATAAGCCAATCACTGGCAGTCACTGGCACAGGGCAGCCAATCAGTCTATGTATGTTCACTAGTTCAGCGCACATACATAGACTTTTAGGACTAACCAATATGCTCACTACTTGCTGTCAGCTGACACCAAGGAGCCAAAGAAAAGAAAAAAAAAAGTGAATATACCGGCGCCTCCTTTATTGGGCCGGGCTGACTTTTTTTTTCTTCTTCTTCCCAGCAGGAAGGCAGCTCCCAAGCGCCCCTTATTGACCAGCCGCTACTGTTAGGAAGGCCTTTAATCGGGTTAAGCATCAAGATCGATCTAGCTCAATCCATAAGTCTAAAATGATATTAAGCCCTCAAAACGATTGAGTGATCATGCGTTATTCAGGGCAACACAAGCAAGTTTGAGATGTTGTTGGTAAATACTGGTACTTGCTTTTAGCGGATGATGTGGTCTCTAAGTATGTCAATCAACAATCATAAATACCATTTAGCAGATCTATACCCATTTAGGGATAAATTGGTACAGAGCCATTATGCAAAAAGGGGTAGTCCCTTTTTCAAGGGAGGTCAGTACTTCCCCTTGTAGCAAATGTAATTTTTGTTGCAACATACTGGTCAGTTGGCTTTGCCAAACCAGAATTTAGTAATAACTGCCAAACCTTTGGAATTGTATCTCATGAAATGCTACTTCATCCTGGCCAGTGGTTGCCCTATTTGGGCATCTTTTGTTTGCGCTTTTACATCTGGTTCCTTCCGCTTTAGATTTTGCTCTTGCTTGGGTTGGCCTTCCCTGGGGGATTTGTGTTACTGCAGCACCTGTGATACAGTTTGCTATCGCCCATCGTGCTCGCTAACATTTTCCCTGTTAGGGGTGCGTGGCTTCCCCGCTGCTGCTCTTTATTATTTCCCCCTTCACCTCCGCAGATTTCTGTGGCAGTGGTGCGCGTGTGGCATGACACGGGGATTGGGGATGGAGCTGCGCATGCATGGTCAGCGCCCACCTGTGTCTGCATCCCGCTGTGATGTCACACACTGGTGGGGCAGGAGGAGAATATAAGGAGCATGATCCAGCAGCCACTTTGCTGGAACATGTGGGTACCGCCTAAAGTAGGGGATAGTTGACTGATGCTTGTAGGTTCATCCTTTTATTTGTGAACCAAAACACAATCCATTTGTCTGGCTGAACCATTACAGGCAGTCCCCAGATTACAAACAAGATAGGTTCTGTAGATCTTGAATTTCTATTTAAGTCGGAACAGGTACATTTTTTAAGTGTAACTACATCCAAAAAAAATACATTTTTTGATAGCACAGGGAAGGGTTAACACCCCTGTAAGGTTTGTTTTGCGGTCCATGCCCCTGTTCAGAATATTTCACATCACTTTCTGTCCCCGACAACTGTATTTTGGAAATTTTGGGTTGTCATGGAAACAAGGATTGGTGATAAAGCGTCAGTGGAGACACCTTTTTCCATGGTAGCTCTTACAGGAGAGAATTTCCCTTCCTATGGGTAGATTTTCTCACTTCCTGTTGTTTCCCTCCATATGCAAGTATGAGTCGTATGCAAGCCAGATGTATGTAACTTGGGGACTGCCTGTATTGCCAATACCTTTTCTTTATAATTATTTGTTTTTGTAGTTATGTTCAGGAGCCATATTTCTCCAACCAATACCTACATTGCTGCTGTTCAGCCTTGTGAGGTTCACCAAATTAATTGCTCAAGCTGCATTTAAGGTATCCCACTGGTAATGTGATGTTGAACCACGATCTACTGATAGGAGATAGTCTCCTATTTAAGTATCTTTTTGTGCGGTTTTACAAAATGTGGAATTTACCTGTGTACTCCTCCTGTGGCCTACAAATACTGCCTGGGTGTGTGCAGAATCTGATGGGTGGATTCATAGATTCCTGTATTTGTGCATATGATATTTACTGGTGAGATGCCTTTCGCCAAATTTTATTCATTATAATTTGTTGTAATTATATATTGAAATATAGGATTTATTGTTTGTATACATTTTCTCTATGTTTTTGATACAACTTGCATGTTCTAGTGTAAATTCTCCTGAGGAAACCGCATTAAAGGTGAAACAGGTTGAGACCACATCAAGCAATTTATTTTGTTGGCACAAATTAAAGTGTTGTATGATTTTACGATGATTTTATTAACGGATATGGCTTTATGTATAATACATGTGATGGATTATATATGTTGTCTTTGGCTGGCACCTATAAAATCCCCCCCAATTTTTT
The DNA here is from genome assembly GCA_018402905.1 of Glandirana rugosa. Lineage (NCBI taxonomy): Eukaryota > Metazoa > Chordata > Amphibia > Anura > Ranidae > Glandirana > Glandirana rugosa. The sequence goes on from BLSH010040907.1 coordinate 1,083,022, forward strand.
TTTTTGATTGCGAGTCCGCAATTGGGATGTGGTGCTCTGGTTCCTGCTCTCGTCCACTATATCCTACACACGTCACACGTTTACAGGCATTCCCAGTGAAGTGTAGGGACCAAAAATGCTTGATTACTCTCCAAAATTGCTCATGTATTTCTTTCAGCATGCTACAAGTGTGTTAAAATGTCAACAGGTACAATTACAAACAATGGGATTCTGCATGTTGAGCATAGTCAAATCTAGTCAAGCTTTGGAAAACACTACAAAACACTAAAATGTGAATGGATGCTTACCTACTATTAAGGGCAACATCTTGGCAGCATTCTAGTCTTCTAACATTACCAAACTTCAAATGTTTCTAAGCTGTTAAAAATCCCACTGAAGTCTCTCTTTAGAGCAGCCTCTCTCAAACTTTTCCCCCTGGAGGAAGCCTTGAAATTTTTTTTCTTAGGAAACCCCTGCTAAAATCAATTATACCTATAGTTTGTGGTACCTCAACGTGATCAGCAATTAGTATAATGTTTCATAAATAAGAATAAAGCATACTTCGCACAAGTGACTGACTGGGCAGTAGGGGTCGACCGATATATCGGTTGGCCGATATATCGGGCCGATATTTGCCTTTTTTGGATGAATCGGCATCGGCCGATTATCATGCAAATTAGGCCGATATCCGCCCCCTCCCGTCGGCGCCGGGAGCTCGCATTAGACTGCGGGCTCCCGGACACTCAGGAGCGCCGCTGTGTCATTCAGACACAGTGAGAAGGCAGAGCAGCCCCAGTGGCCAAATGGAGTACTGCGGCCGCTCGGGCTGCTCTGCCTTCTGATTTACAGGCTCACGTGTGATGACATCATCACAGC
>BLSH010040907.1:1140308-1155452 GCA_018402905.1 Glandirana rugosa
TGGCTTCCCCTACCCCACCGTGTAACATTTAAAATACTAACCACAACATACAAGGCCATCCACAACATTGCCCCCAGCTACATCACCAACCTCATCTGCAGATATCGCCCAAATCGTCCTCTCCGCTCCTCCCGGGACCTCCTGCTCTCTAGCTGTCTTGTTACCCCCTCCCATGCGCGCCTTCAGGATTTCTCCAGAGCCTCTCCCATCCTCTGGAACTCCCCACCCCGGTATGTCCGATTAGCCCCTACCCTGTCCACCTTTAGGAGATCACTGAAAACTAATTTACTCAGGGGAGCCTATCCCTCACCCACCTAGGAACTGTACCTGAGCCACCTCCATCAACCCATCCCCCACAGCTATTATCTTTTGTACCACCAGCTCCCTCCCTTTAGGATGTAAGCTCTACGCGCAGGGCCCTCCTGTCCCTTCTGTATTGAACTGTATTGTAATTGTGCTGTCCCCCCTCTACATTGTAAAGCGCTACGTAAACTGTTGCCGCTATATAAATCATGTATAACAACAATAATAACTGGCTTGTGTTTACATTGTGATCAGCTGTGATTGGACACAGCTGATCATGTGCTAAAGAGCCGCTGATTGGCTCTTTACCCCGATCTGTGATCTGCTTTATCAGGAGGACATCAATTCGCAACGTCGTTAACGACCGGCTTGCGTACATTTACTGCTGCAGAGTGACAGTGTAGTGCGAATAGCGGTCTATAAATGGCGTTTCGCGCAGGCGCAGCAAGGGAGCGGTGCGCTCGTGCCCGCCTCACGCTCCCTCAGTGTGGCCACGGGTTGGGCGGACTCGATGTCTGCCGGCGACCCGCGATCACCTACTACACAGGAAGAACGGGGAACTGTCAATGTAAACACGGCGGTTTACCGCTCTGTCAGGCGGCACGACAGAGATCTATTGATCCCTGTATTCGGGATCAGTTAGATCTGTTATGCCCCTGCCAGCCCAGCCCCCACACAGTTAGAATACACCTAGGGGATACAGTTAACCCCTTGATTGTTACCTGCAGGTTAACCCCCTTTCCTGCTAGTGACATTTATACAGTGATCAGTGGCTATTTTAGATCTGATCGCTGTATAAATGTCAATGGTCCCAAAAAGTGTCAAAAATGTGAGATCTATCCGCCGCAATATCACAGTCCCAATAAAAATCGCAGATCACCGCCATTACTAGTAAAAAAAAAAAAACAAAAAAAAAAACCCATAAATGAATTCTCATGATTTGTAAACGCAGAAACTTTTGCGCAAACCAAACAATATACGCCAATTTTTGTTTTTTACCACAAATTTGAGGACGTGTGTGTAAATATATATTATATATATACACACACACACACACACACACACACACACACAGTACAGACCAAAAGTTTGGACACACCTTCTCATTCAAAGAGTTTTCTTTATTTTCATGACATGAAAATTGTAGATTCACACTGAAGGCATCAAAACTATGAATTAACATATGTGGAATTATATACATAACAAAAACGTGTGAAACAACTGAAAATATGTCATATTCTAGGTTCTTCAAAGTAGCCACCTTTTGCTTTGATTACTGCTTTGCACGCTCTTGGCATTCTCTTGATGAGCTTCAAGAGGTATTCACCTGAAATGGTTTTCACTTCACAGGTGTGCCCTGTCAGGTTTAATAAGTGTGATTTCTTGCCTTATAAATGGGGTTGGGACCATCAGTTGTGTTGTGCAGAAGTCAGGTGGATACACAGCTGATAGTCCTACTGAATAGATTGTTAGAATTTGTATTATGGCAAGAAAAAAGCAGCTAAGTACAGAAAAACGAGTGGCCATCATTACTTTTAGAAATGAAGGTCAGTGAGTCCGAAAAATTGGGAAAACTTTGAAAGTGTCCCCAAGTGCAGTCACAAAAACTATCAAGCGCTACAAAGAAACTGGCTCACATGCGGACTGCCCCAGGAAAGGAAGACCAAGAGTCACCTCTGCTGTGGAGGATAAGTTCATCCGAGTCACCAGCCACAGAAATCGCAGGTTAACAGCAGCTCAGTTTAGAGACCAGGTCAATGGCACACAGAGTTCTAGCAGCAGACACATCTCTACTACATCTGTTAAGAGGAGACTGCATGAATCAGGCCTTCATGGTAGAATATCTGCTAGGAAACCACTGCTAAAGAAAGGCAACAAGCAGAAGAGACTTGTTCGGGCTAAAGAACACAAGGAATGGACATTAGAGCAGTGGAAATCTGTGCTTTGGTCTGATGAGTCCAAATTTGAGATCTTTGGTTCCAACCACCGTGTCTTTGTGCAACGCAGAAAAGGTGAACGGATGGACTCTACGTGCCTGGTTCCCACCGTGAAGCATGGAGGAGGAGGTGTGATGGAGTGGGGGTGCTTTGCCGGTGACACTGTTGGGGATTTATTCAAAATTGAAGGCATACTGAACCAGCATGGCTACCACAGCATCTTGCAGTGGCATGCTATTCCATCCAGTTTGCGTTTAGTTGGACCATCATTTATTTTTCAACAGGACAATGACCCCAAACACACCTCCAGGCTGTGTAATGGCTATTTGACCAAGAAGGAGAGTGATGGGGTGCTGCGCCAGATGACCTGGCCTCCACAGTCACCGGACCTGAACCCAATCGAGATGGTTTGGGGTGAGCTGGACCGCAGAGTGAAGGCAAAAGGGCCAACAAGTGCTAAGCATCTCTGGGAACTCCTTCAAGACTGTTGGAAGACCATTTCAGATGACTGCCTCTTGAAGCTCATCAAGAGAATGCCAAGAGTGTACAAAGCAGTAATGAAAGCAAAAGGTGGCTACTTTGAAGAACCTAGAATATGACATTTTCAGTTGTTTCACACTTTTTTGTTATGTATATAATTCCACATGTGTTAATTCATAGTTTTGATGCCTTCAGTGTGAATCTACAATTTTCATAGTCATGAAAATAAAGAAAACTCTTTGAATGAGAAGGTGTGTCCAAACTTTTGGTCTGTACTGTATATATCTATATATATATATATATATATATATATATATATATATATATATATATACACATATACATACACACATACACACACACACACACACACACACACAGTACACGCATCTTGCAGCTCTGCCCACCGCAGAATGTGGGCTACTTCTGATGCCGCTGCCGCGCTCCTCGTTCCGCCTTGATGATTCACATAAGCCACAGCCGTGGCGTTGTCTGACTGGACCCGAACAGGACGACCGCGCAACCCCCCCGACCAGTGGGAGAGGCAAAGCCTGATCGCTTGAAGTTCCAGCACATTGATCGGGAGATGGGACTCCCCCGGGGATCAGCGACCTTGGGTCGACAACAGCCCCAGGACCCCCTCCCAGCCGGTTAGGCTGACATCCGTCGTGACCACCGTCCATTCCACGGGTAGAAAAGACTTCCCCAGCCCCAAGGCTGGGGCCCGCAGCCACCAGGCGAGGGAACATCGGGTTCGGTGATCCAACCTGATCACCCGATCCAGGGATAGCGGAGACTCGTCCCACCGCAGCAGAATTGCCCACTGCAGGGACCGGGTGTGGCTCTGGGCATATGGTACAGCCTCGAAGGTGGACACCATCAGCCCCAACACCCTCATGCAAAATCTGAGAGAGGACCACCGCTGGGACAACAGGGCCCGCACCGCCATTTGGAGCTTCAAGACCTTGGTGGCAGGGAGAAACACCTTCGCCCGCTCCGTGTCCAGGACCAAGCCCAGATATTCCAACTGGCGCGACGGAGTCAGTACCGACTTCGGAAGATTGATCACCCAGCTGAAGACCCGCAGGAAACCGAGGGTGATGTCCACACTGTCCTTCAAGGCTGAAAGACCGACTCCGCCCCGGGGGAGGAGGTCGTCGAGATATGCCACCACTGCTATGCCCCTCTGCCGCAGCAGAGCCAGCACTGGGGCTAAGAGCTAGGTGAAGACCCATGGGGCTGAGGCCAGACTGAACGGAAGAGCCACAAACTGGTAGTGGAGATCCCCTACCGCAAAGCGCAGAAAGCCCTGGTGGCGCGCACATATGGGCACGTGCAGATACGCGTCCTTGATGTCCAAGGAGGCCAAGAAGTCTCCCTGACGAAGCGCCGCCACCACAGAGTGGACAGATTCCTTTCTGAATTTCTGCGCCCTCACAAAGAGGTTGAGAGCCTACAGGTCCAAGACAGGTCTGACACCATCTTTTTTCGGAACCACAAAAAGATTTGAATAAAAACCGCGGAAACGTTCCACAGAGGGGACCGGAACAATCACCCCTTGATGGAGCAGTACTTGCACGGCTCCAAACAGGGCCTGCCGTCGTCCCGGGGGGAGCCTCAGATTGAAGGCGATGAACCTGTCCGGGGGCTGAGTACGGAACTCTATATTGTACCTGGATGAAACCACCTCGCGCACCCAGAGATCCGAGAGGTCCACCGGTCCGCAAACTGCAAGAGCCGTCCCTCCACCCATCATGCGGAGGGGGACTTTTCCGCCTTACGCTGCCAGGGACGCTTCTGGCCCCCGCGGGGGCCTTAGCATGCTGAGAGACCTTGTTCGAGGCACGTGGTGCACGAAAAAACCTCGAGTAGGGAAGGAAAGGCCCGTCCGGTGCCGGGGCTCCTTGCCCCTTCTAGGCTCCGGGAGGAACGTACTCTTCCCCCCCAGTGTAATCCTTGATGATCTCATCCATGGAGGCCCCAAAGAGACGACCACCCTCAAACAGCCGATCCGTCAGGCCCTTCTTTGAAGCCTGGTCCCCCGACCAACATCTAAGCCACAGCAGACGTCTAATGACGACTGTGAACATGGACAGTTTTGACAGCATGGGAGCCATGTCGAGGGCCGCATCACAGAGGTACTTAAGACCCTGAATCAGCTGTTCCGCCATCTGCACAGGTTCCGGAGGGGCCTGGAGAGTCACCAAAGCCTGGTGCACAATGGCCGCCCATTCCGTAAGTGCCTGTGCCGACCTCGTGACCAGGAACAGTGCCTTGGACACCGCCTCAGTCCTCCTGTCGGCCGGGTCCTTAAATGATGGAGAGCCCTCCATCGGAATAGTGCTCTTTTTGTGATATCACCTGGGATGGACAAGAGGAGTACTAGCGGAGATGAAGGGGAAAAGGCATGTAATGTAAGTTGTAGATCTGAACATTTTTTTCAGGGGTTCCCCGAGATCCCAAACTTTTTTCAAAGGGTTCCTCAAAAGGTAAAAATGTTGAGAAACACTGCATTAAATACTACAGCAATGGGCATTATTGTTTGTGGTCTCCGATTTTTACATGTTTGCTTGGTCCCTGAAAGTGATGTTAACCCTTTGGCTGTCATCCTGTTTCATACACTTCTGAATGCTTAAGGGTTGTAAAGGCAGAAGGTTTTTTTTTTATCTTATCTTAATGCATTCTATGCATTAAGATAAAAAGCCTTCTGTGTGCAACAGCTCCACTCAGCCCCCCCCCCCCCAATACTTACCTGAGCCCCATCTCTGTCCAGTGATGTCCACAAGTGTCTCGGCCATCCAAGGCTCTCCCACTGGCTCCCGCTGCTGTCAAAGTCAGTTAACCAAGCAGGAAGGGCGCGGGGGAGGGGGCGGTGCCGGACCTCGGCTCCGTGTCTGAATGGACACAGGGAGCTGTGACTCGGGTGCCACCATAGCAAGCGGTCTTAAAAGGCACACTGCACACTATTTTACATAGGATGGATTTATATGTTATAATGCGCTCATAGCAAGCAGCTTCCTATGGGGGCATTCGGAGAAGAGGAGAAGCCTAGAGCACTGCTGGGTAACCCCAGAAGAGGAGGTTCAAGGTTGCTATTGCACAGAGCAAGTATAACATGTTTGTTAGTTTAAATAATAAGCCTTTACAATCAACTTAATAAAAGGAGTCATTTCCCTTTACATACAGTATACCTGAAAACTGGTTTTGCAGTTCCTGTTTGGCATTGAGCGATGCTGATTAAAGTTTAACTTGTCCATAAAACAAAAATTCCATATATTGTAGTGTACCGAGTCCTTAGATGTGGTGGCTACATTATTTTTTAGGCGAACATATTCAGCAAGTACAGAAAATACCCGTTCATCTTGCCAGAAATGCAGTGTCCTTGCTACTTCATGTAAGCTAAAAAGAAAGTACAAACATCCTTATCTTTCTTGTGCAAACTACTAGTCCCATCAATCTACCATGTAATGGAGGTGAACCAAGGTAGATAAGTAATAACCATGGCAGTCTCTATAAAATAAATATAGCCATGAAGAGACAGGAAGTGTGTTATGCCTGGTTAAAATAAAGTGAAAAGTATGAAGAAAGAAAATGAATACAACCATATCTATTATTTTTTTTTTTTGTTTTTAGGTTTAGATATGTTTTAACTATGTAAAGCCAAGACATTTTTGCAGTTTGGGACAGAGTGGTGATGGTTTAGAAGCCCTGTCAGGTTTTACTACTCTGCTCCTTTTAGACAGGATTTGGTTGCGGGTTGTGTCCCCAGTGAAGAGATGAACCCCATTTGTCCAGATGAATGTTACCAGGGCTTAAAGCAGGGGTGCTCAAGCTGTGGCCAGCTGAGCCCTCGGATGTTGCCAGTGACCTCAAACCAGGGGAGGGCATGCACATGCTCTAGGATAGCAGGTTAGCACACCCAGATAGCGATCAATGGGTTGCCGACCCGCCATCCAGAGCCAATGCTCCTGCCCCAGGCGGACTGATACCAAATGCAATTTGCCTGGGACCTTTCTAGCAGCCTGGAGAGCAATGCCAGCAGAAGCTGGAAGAGAAAAAGGTCAGTGTATTAAACATCACACACACTACACTTTTGCAATGAGCATATTAGCATTTCTAAGAGGGAAATTAGACTGCTTTCACACCGATCCGCAGGTGCCACACAGTGCACCTGCGGCTTTCCTGCAGGTAGGCTACACTGAGCCATAGACTTCTATTATATCCTGTGGTTTGGTGTGCTTTCAGAAAGTGCACCACACTCGCAAAATCTAATAGAAGCCCATGGCTCAGTGCAGCTACCTGGCAGGAAAGCTGTAGGTGCAGTGCAGTAAACCGCACTGTATCAGTGTGAAAGTAGCCTTATTGGGGCTCAGGGCAGAAAGGGCTCATTTACATTAGCGGTTTGGGGGGGTTGTAAAACCCCATCATTCATTGTAGTCCACGATGGGGTACCAAATCACTAAGCGGCCCTCGCTCTTCAAGGGGTTGAGCACCCCTGGCTAAAAGTATTGGAAAATCCCAAATTTAGAGTTGTAAACAGAGCAGGAGATGGGGGAAATGGGGATATTTGTCACAATAACAACTATCTTAGGGATGGTTTCCACTCCCTTGCATTTGTGCCCAAGAAAACCTTCTCTAATGTATCCAAAATGTATCTAGAGATTTTTTGAGCTTTGTATATATATTTGTTCATAGATTAAAGTGGGTGGAAAGCCACATGTATTAATTACTTCGATTCTCTCTGTTTTAGGTCCCTGTTCTGTATAGTGTGTGTATTTTCCTAAATTTATAATGCTAAATACCTTCTTTGTAGAGCCCTGCTGTCCTGTCATGTGACCTCCCTCTGCTTCCCTTCCTGAGTGAGGACAGTGGGAGGGGCTGAGATTTTCCTCTGATGAATGCAAGCGAGCAGAGGGATGTCACTTGTCTGCACAGCAGGTCTCTGCAAATAAGGTATTTAGCATTATAATTTTAGGAAAACACACGCTGTACTTAACAGGGACCTAAAACAAAGAGAAACAAATTAATACATGTCACTTTACTTTACAAGCACTGGAGCAGCTGCAGGGAATAGAAATACACAGGCATGAGAGGAAAGGGGAGGAGATCAGCTCTCACACAGACTACTGAATTGACAGGGAGAGATGGAGATGCAGACCCCCTGAGGAGATAGCTGGATGATGAAGGTGCATAAACTGACCACACGATCAGAGATCAGCAGCCATGATAAACATGGGTCAGTTTACAGAGGGGAGACAGGAACAGGCAGGATCAGCCAGGTATTGTACAGCATAGAAAGGGACAACTGACATGGCAAAAGCATTTTTTAAGGGTTACAACCACTTTAACTTCTGCTCTTCTGCGTCTAATCTTGAGGGAAGAAGGGGGGGGGGGGGTGATGTAAAACCACAAGAATATATGTAATCCACTTAACCCAACAACAAAAAATGTGGTATTTTTCAAGGTGATTGTAATGTGTTTTTTTTTGTTTTTTTATAAATATATGAGATGCAAACAGAACCGACATGCACTTGCTGTTTTTTTTTTTTTATTATTATTCTCTGAGCTACCTTCTCAAACTCTGGCCTGGCTGTTCTGTCAGAATACCATTATGCTGGCGCCCCCTGTGCCTGCTGGGACCTATGCAGTCCCAAAGAAGGTTCATCTATGTGAACTACTGTTTAATGCAGCCGTTCACAGTGCTATGCACACACAAGCAGCACGAGAACACAAAGCCACACCTTTCCTCATCCTTCACAATGGTGATTGGCTCCATACAAGCTCTGTCACTAGCATCTCATTTATCAAGAAAAAAATAAGGCTTTTTTATCATTCAAACGGTGTATTCTTACAAATAGCTACACAGCCTTATAAAACATATCTTACTATAGCATACAGTGCCAATAATACACCTATTGCTCTAATCCAACACTGGTTTTATATTGTAGCAAAGATAATTACATTGAAATATATTTGTATATTTGAGGATAAATCTCCAAAAACCACCCCTTAGATCACTACACAAACTGATGTAAAAGGACATCACATTCCATTTCCTAATGAGTACTGATATAAACATACAGTATGAAGGCAACAGACATAAGCTCCAAATAAATTACACACTATATCATACCACAAGGCAGGCCTTTGACAGCTCAGTGAAGAAAGACAGTGTGGGCAGATCATGCTCTCCCTGAAGTATAAAACAAGTCATTTAATCAAAATAAATATATCAGTTTAGTAATTGTACCTCAGAGTGACAGAGAAAATCGAAAGGCCAGTGAATATTTATTTCCCTCTTTTTACTGTTCCCCATCATTACTTTTCTTCAAACTCTCTCTCTGCCAGATGTACTACTGCTGGGCGAAAATGATGAACTACATAAAGTAGGAAATTGCTCCCAGCAGTGATTCTCTATGAAAAGCCTCATGGGGTTTAAGGGATTTATATAACTTTCAATTGAGGCTTCATCTGCGTGCTGTAAACCACATCTACCCAATAAAGGTTTACTCATCCTGAATTTAGTACCACCTATATTTCTTCTTTCTAATCTCGCATTTTAGGTCGGTGCCACAGTGTTTAAAGAGCATAATTCAAAGTTTGCACACCAAAACTTGCATACATTTAAAATACTATACAGAAGAAAATCAACTACCAGTAGAGCTGCACAATTAATTGTTAAAAGATCGTGATCTCAATTCGACCCCCCCACACCATCTTAATCCAGTATTTCCACGATTAATGTAAAAATTGCAGAACAGTTCCCCTACTCACAGCTGTCAAAAAGAAAAAAAATACCCTGCAATGTTTATCAACATTGCTCATTGCTGAAAGAGACATAAAAAGAAACCATTGTATCTTTCTGTTTATTTATTTACAGATCAAAGGGATGAATTTTGGTCTGCAAATAGTCAGTTTAACCATTTCAGCCCCGGAAGGATTTCCCACTGTAGGACCAGAGCCCTTTTTGCGATTCGGCACTGCATCGCTTTAACTGACAATTGCGTGGTCGTGCGACGTTGTACCCAATAGAGCTTTCTTTTGGTGGTATTTGATCACCTCTGCATCATTTTTGATCACTGCTATAAACAAAAAAAGTGACATTTTTGCATAAAAAACAAAAAAACAATATTGCTTACTTTTTGCTAAAATACAAATCAAAAAAGAAATGTATATAAAAAAACAAAATGTATTCATCAGTTTTGGCCGATTTATATTCTTCCTCATGGCCTCTAGTGTTTAACGGCGGCCATTTTGACTGCATGCCTCTGCAATACACGTGTGTGCAGCGTTTTTCCTTCTCTATGGAACGGTGGAGAACTGGTGGCGTGGCTCTTCTGACGATCCTCCAGGGTTGCAGGCAGCGGAACAGCAAGTATAGCTGGGCTCCCCTGTGGGTGCTGGTGGCGGTGGGTGCAGTCCTCCTGGGTTCCCTGGTGCACTGTGGGGCGGGGGTGTGCGGCAGTGTGGGGGTGCCTCATCTTTTTTAGTGTCACTGAGGGGAGATGGCAGATTACACTGCTGAGCCTGCTGAGGAGCAGCAATCTGCGCAAGGGGCATTTTTGGACCAGCTGCGGGCGGTCTTTAGTGAATTTCTCCCCCAGGCGGCTGTCGTCCGACAGGCCCCCAAGAAGCGTCCCCCTCCTCCTCTTTCTTCATCAGGGGAGGATTCTGATCCGGAAATGGTCTCAGGGACCCCAGTGGACCTGTCTGATGGGGAACTGGGCCCATCGGACGGTGAAGAGGATCAGGGGGCGGCGGCTACGCGCTAAAAAGCATTGGTCACCGCCATTATCACTGACATTCGCACTAAGCTGCGACTGGGTCAGGATGGCGAATCGCAGTCTGCTGCGTATGTGTGTGGGTCCTCTAGACCCCCTAGGGTCCCCAAGGCTTACCCCTACAATGACTTTTTTGATCATTTTCTTTATCGTGAATGGCAGCCTCTGCAGCACTCTTCTTCGCTGTCAAAACGGTTCGCTGCTCGCTATCCCTTTGAGGAAAGCTTTTTGAAAAAATGGGAATCGCCTGTGGTGGACCCACTGATAGCCCGCCTTAATAAGGCGACGACCATTCCTCTGGAAGGGACCCCTTCCTTTAAGGATCCCGCTGATAGAAAAACAGAAGCGCTTTTAAAGTCGCTGTTCCTGGTGGCAGGTTCTGCCGTGCGGCCAGCCCTGGCGTCCGCCATGGCGGCACAACATCTGTCTGAGTGTATGGAAGAGCTCCAGAAGGATCTGGAAAACGGTCGCCTGATGGATGCACCGCAGAGGGCTGAGTTTTTGCTCCAAGGGTTCAAGTACCTTTGTCATGCGGCCGTTGATTTACTGCCGATGTTATCCAGAATAACGATTGTTGCCGTCATACTCAGACGGATACTTTGATTGCGTTCTTGGTCCGGTGACCATGCTTCCAAAAAGGGGCTTGCTGACCTCCCTTTTCAGGGTGGACATCTATTTGGTCCACATTTGGATGAGATTATTAAGGACTTCACGGGAGGTAAGAGTACCTTCCTTCCAGAGCCCCGCAGGCGTGAGTTTCGCCGTAGACAGGGGCCCCCTCCCTCGGATCAGAAGAGGTTTTTTCGCGCCCCGGGCGCAGCCGGTAAGGTCGCTGCAGGGGCCGGAAGACGGCAGTGGCAGCGCAAAACCGAAAAGGCAGAGGACAAGTCCTCCTCAGCCTGATGGGTTGCCCCCACCCGGGATTCGGGTGGGGGGACATCTTGCGGGGTTCGCAGGCCGGTGGCTGGCCCACATTCCCGATCGTTGGGTCTGGGAAGTGGTGTCCACCGGGTACAGGATAGAGTTCAACACTCTACCCCCAGACAGGTTCTTCCCATCAAACTTAGGGCTCCCGCAGGACCGCCGGGAGGCTCTTTTTGGGGCTGTCCAAGCACTTTCGGACCAGGGGGTGATCGTGCCAGTGCCTCCAGAAGAGAAGTTTTGAGGTTTCTACTTAAATCTATTCGTGGTTCCCAAAAAAGGGGGGTGGGTTCGGCCAGTACTGGACCTGAAGGCCCTGAACCGGTATGTCAGGGCGTGGAGTATGCCGGATGGAATCTATCCGCTCGGTCGTGGCCGCCCTTCATCAGGGGGAATTTCTGGCGTCCCTGGACATCAGGGATGCGTACCTCCATATACCCATTCGTCCACGGCATCAGCGCTTCCTGCGCTTTGCAGTGGGAGACCTCCACCTTCAATTTGTGGCACTCCCCTTCGGCCTGGCATCAGCACCTTGAGTTTTCACAAAACTGCTAGTCCCGGTGTTGGCATTGCTCCGACAGAGAGGCATTGCGGTGGTAGCCTACCTAGACGACCTGCTCCTGCGAGCGGAGTCCGTCTCGGCTCTGGAGGAGAATGAGAATCACAATGACATCGCTGCAGGACTTTGGCTGGTTACTCAACCTGCAGAAGTCGTCGGTCTCTCCATCCCGTCGCCTGGAGTATCTGGGTCTAATTCTGGACACAGAACAGGCGAAGGTGTTCCTCCCTCCAGCCAAGTTGCTGTCTCTGCAGTCGGCAGTGCGAACTCTCCTGTCGCACCGTCGGTCTTCATTATGGTTCTGTATGCGGGTGCTGGGGCTCATTGCCTCGTCGTTTGAGGCGATCCCGTTCGCCCAGAGTCACACTAGTCTCCTTCAGCAAGCAATTCTGGCTCGGTGGGACAGGTCCCCTCGGTCCTTGGACCTTCGTATCCGTCTGAGCTCCCAGACCAGGGCATCTCTGGCTTGGTGGCTTCGGGACTTGACCCTGAGGGGAAGTCATTCCTATCCCTTCAGTGGGTGATCATCACCACGGATGCCAGTCTTTCAGGCTGGGGAGGGATCCTGGGGCAGCTGTCTACCCAGGGCAGTTGGTCGGCACAGGAGGCTCACTTCCCCATCAATGTACTGGAGCTGAGAGCAATCAGATTGTGCCTTTTTCCCTGGACAGTGAGATTGCAGGGTCGTCCGATTCGAATTCAATCGGACAATGCCACAGCAGTGGCGTATGTGAACAATCAAGGCGGCACAAGGAGTCCAGCAGTTGCGGCGGAGGCAGCTCTGATACTACATTGGGCAGAACGTCACGTTCCGGCAATCTCTGCCATTAACATTCCAAGTGTGGAGAACTGGCAGGCGGACTTTCTCAGTCGCCAGACACTGGACCAGGGAGAGTGGTCTCTCCACCCGGAGGTGTTCAATCAGATTTGCAGCAGATTGGGGACGCCAGACGTGGATCTCATGGCATCTCGATTCAATCACAAGGTGTAGACCTTTGTGTCCAGAACGAAGGATCCGTTGGCAGTGGCCACGGAAGCTCTGGTGGCCCCCTGGGGCCATTACCGCCTTCTGTACGCCTTCCCTCCGATAAAACTGCTTCCGCGATTGATACGCAGGATAGTGGCGGAGGGGATACCAATAATCCTGGTGGCTCCAGATTGGCCTCGGCGCACTTGGTATGCCGACGTGGTGCACATGGTGGCAGACGCCCCTTGGAGGCTCCCGCTGCGAGACGACCTTCTGTCTCAGGGGCCCATCTTGTACCCTGCTTTACCCTCGCTGGCTAGGGATCACTGAGTCGCTGACTCAGTGATCCCTACATTGTTGAAGGCTCGCAAGTGTACTTCCCGCAAGATTTACCACCACACCTGGAAGGCTTATATAGCTTGGTGCGAGGCGGAGGGTCATAACCCTCGCTCTTATGTCGTGTCCAGGGTCCTGACTTTTTTGCAGCAAGGCCTGAACAAAAAACTGGCTTTGAGCACACTCAAGGGCCAGATATCGGCTCTGGCGATTCTTTTTCAGAGGCCTTTGGCTTCACACTCGTTGACTTGTACCTTTGTACAAGGTGTGCAACATGTGGCGCCTCGGGTGAAGGCTCCGATGGCTCCGTGGGATCTGAATTTGGTGCTTTCTGTACTTCAGAAACCGCCATATGAGAATATCAGGGAGATTTCCTTACAATTGCTGTCGCAGAAGGTGGCCTTTTTAGTTGCCATCACTTCCGACAGATGGGTGTCTGAATTAGCAGCACTATCGTGCAAGTCTCCCTACCTGGTCCTACATAGGGACAATATTAGGGGGAGTTTTTTACCGCGCTATGCCCAATGCAATGTGGAAGTGAGAACAGTAAGCAGCCACCTGTTATCGACCAAACTAAATCGTAAGAATATTAAAATTGTGTGGTGGTAGCGCTCAACTGAGTATATGAAAGGTGTCTAATGATGATAGATAATGATAGTATTAGTATAAATGGGTCACCACCAGATGACGCATTTCCGGGTTATCTCCCGGCTTATTGCATGAAGAGAGACACACTATTCACAGAAAGTGTTCTCTGTCTTTTCCACAATTAGTTTATATAATCTGCATACCCATGAATGGAAATTCCTCCTTCTTTCTCACTGTGTATTGTCAAACTAATATTTACTAAACACTATCTCTAGCTGGAACGCACAGAGCGGACCGGAAATGAAGTGGAACGCACCCCGCCCCGCTGACCCGGAAGTGCGTCTCCCCTTAGTTTAGACATTGGGCTATATAAACGCGGCTCTCTAGGTGGTCAGAAGCCCCCAGACGACGTGTCCTTACACGAAACGCGTCGGGCGCTTCTGACTTATTGATTGCGGCGTTTTTATCTACTTTACCTACAAGCTTGTTGGACTTTTATTTGTATCAGTTTCTTAATAAAACCACTTCCTCATCAGTGGGATTTTACACTATGGCGGTTGCCTTGTGTTTTTTATTCCTGCATAACTGACGGAAGCACTCAAGGATCTTCAAAAAAAAAAAAAAAAAATCCCCACCTTCCCCCCCCCCTCCCCTGGCTTTCTTGGACAAACCCCCCCACTCGCTACGGAAGACCGAAGCCGTTCCAATCCGGACCAATCTGATCCAGAACAAGGAGAAAACACGTGGACACCAGGAGAGGAGCCAGACCCACCTAGAAAAGGGGACCAGGTTGTATGACGCGACCGGAGTCGGAGGTCCCCGTACTACCCTGACGTCCCAGGCCGGAGGGTCCTTAATTATCTCAAAGGCGTTCAAACTTCTGAATTCTGGTAAGCCTCCACACAGATCAAAGTTGGAGTTCCTTTTTATCACATTGAATATTCACCTCAAAGAGTCACCAAATTATTTGAAGATTCACTGTCTGGATATAACACGCGGATTTCCTCCCCATCAAATGGACACTTTGCACTTTACGCACTAAATATTATTGTTGAAAAATGTTTTAATTTCATATTTATGTATTGCACTTTATTTATATATTGCACTCTGTTTTAGAGAGATGATCACTGAAAATTACATACTATGATACTCATTTATACTAATACTATCATTATCTATCATCATTAGACACCTTTCATATACTCAGTTGAGCGCTACCACCACACAATTTTAATAGGGACAAGGCGGTCTTGCGACCCTTCCGAAGGTGGT
>BLSH010040907.1:1166784-1181805 GCA_018402905.1 Glandirana rugosa
CTGTCTGCGTCGAGAAGAACTGAAACACCCCAAAATACAAGCAGAATGGTCCTCAATTGATCCGTCCCTTTCTCAAGTCGACCGGGGAGGGGACCCCCGGCAGGAGGAAAGGATGTAATTTTGGGGGGGAGTGTCTCCTGAGAGGTCAAAGTTACGGATCAAACGTTCCTCAACTGGACCGAAGGGATACCCTTGACGCCAGGATAACACTGGTAAAAGAAAAATAAAAGAAAAAACGAAAAAGACGTTAGTTCTACTAGACGATAGTTCTTCGGCCAGCCCCGTAGCTCCCAGAAACACGAGACATGAAAGGGGCTGGACCGGTTGTACTACGCTCCGGCCTTGGGGCCGGCCTCGCATCATGTTGGCCAGGTCGGGGAAAGTACAGAGCACAAAGACCCTCGATGCCCCGACCGGCTTCTTGATAGCAGATCATCTTGATTGCAGAAAAAGCAAAAAAGAAAATAAAAAGAAAATGGTCACAATAGGACCGCAGTTCCCATAGGGAAGCCAGGTCAACTCCTTGCAAACTAGGCATTGAAACTGGAGAGTCCTCTGTGAGGGGGGGTTTTAATGTAGGAAAGGAGGACGGCCCCCAGGGGAGGGGCCAGCTGAACTCTTTCCCTGCCTAGTTAACTCCTGGTAAGACGAACATAAAACCCCACAAAGTCAAGAAGAGCTGCGTCTGTCAGTGAACGTAGGAGAAAACTCATTATACACAGTGGTACCGCAGTTCACAAACTTAATTTGTGAAACGACTATGGTCGCGAACCGAGGAAAATTTTCCCATAGGGTTCACTGTAAATCAGGTTAATCCATTCTGAACTTTTTTTCTGTTTATATATACACAGTAAAATTATGAAATATATCTACAAAAAAAGGATTTTAAACATGTATTACATACGGTCTTTTACATTAATCTGACCTCTTTCATGTGTACATCTAAAAAGAAAAAAAAAAAACAAACCTATAGCTCCTCTTTAATCCTTGTTTGAAACAATCCCAAACCCCAATTTAAATGACTAATCTAGTATTAGGAGGAATAACAGAATGAGTTTTGGGGTGTAATTTGTAGAATACACTTTGGCCCAAATTTATGAAGAAAAATATTTATGAAGTTTTAAAACCAAAGTACAACTTTTTTTTTTCTCAAAATTGTATTTTTTTTTTGGCGTTTTGCATTGGCGTTAATGAGCATCGGCGTCAATAGCCGTTTTTAAAAAAAAAATCCTCTGCTATTTTTCAACCTAAAAACGTCAGCGTCAAAAACGCTGGTAGTGCGTTAATGAGCATTTTGCGGCACCGGCGTCAAAAAACGCCAAAACGTTACAGCCTCAGAACGTGCTAGCAGTGGGTTCTAGTTTCAGCTCACTAACGCCGATGCCCTCTACAGCTAAAAAACGTTTTTATGGGGCCATAGACTAACATGGAGAGCTGCAAAAAAATGCCGGCGTCAAAAAACGTCCGTGTGTATGAGGCCTAAAAGTGGTTAAACGTTAATAGTAAAAACGTCCAAAATGTGTCAGTAGCTTATCAGGGATGTTTTCATCCATTACCAGCGTTATATTACCGCAGTTTTTTTGCGTTTTTAAAGGGCCAGCGTTTTGTTTTTTCATTTGGTCTAAAACATCCAAAAACGTTGGGGATCAACGTTTTTGGGTGTTTTTGAGTGTTTGGACGTTTTTAGAGCTGAAAAACGTCCAAAAGAACCCTATGGTCTTGGGTTTTTTTTACAGCTCAAATACGTCACTGCTAAAAACAGTTGATAACAGCCTATGTGTGCATGAACACATAGGATATCATGATGGAGGGTTTATTGACTGTAGAAAAAAACGTCTGCAGCTAATAATAGCTGCTCTAAAACAATCAAAAAAAATCCTGTGTGCATGAGGCCTAAAGGATCACACTGCAGTGTTTCCTGTGATTGGAGCTATGCTCTCCTTATAGGAAACAACTTGGCTGAAGGCTAGGATTAAACTGAAAGCAGTATTAAAACCCAAAAGTAAGCATTATATTGCAGCTTACCAGTTCTTAGAGGTAATGGCTACATTAGTTTCCTTTTTTTTTGCTTTCTTTCTTCTCTTTTCATCTGGTAATGCAGCCTGTAAGGCCCGGTTCACACAGGGGCGACTTGAGATCCGACTTGAGTGGCCTCAAGTCGCCCCAGGTCGCTTGACATAAGAAATCCCATTGAAGTGAATGGGAGCCATCTTTATGTACGCTACTGAAGTCGCTCCGACTTCAAGGCAACTTCAGAAGAGATTCCTGTACTACTTGGAGGCGACTTGTGCCCATAGTATTCAATGGAAGTTGCCTCCAAGTCGGATCCCCCATCTTAATGCAAGCGACTTTGTCAGTGAAAAGAATAGTATTGATTTTGGGGCGGCCCCTCCCTCCCTTCTCTGATTGGCCACAGGCAAAGTTGCCTGGCATAGTTAAGTTTGAAGTTGCTTCCAAGTTGCCTTGAAGTTGCCTCCAAGTTGCCTTGAAGTTGCCTGGCAAAGTCGTGCCAGAAGTCAGATCGCCCCTGTGTGAACCGAGCCTAAGTCTTATGTTTTTTTAACAGAAAAGATCTCTTGCAGGTGTGCTTAAAATGGTCAGCTTTTATTTATGTAAAATCTTTATCCCAAAAGTAACTAATTATAAAGTGTTAGCTGGAGTTCAGCTTTAATTGGTTAGTGTATTTAAAATATGCTAGTACTTTTTAACAATCCCCTCTCTCCCAGACTGAATACGCTGTTTTCTAAATCTGCCACCTGTGCTCATTCATCTACAGTGGTGTCTGTATAATTCAGGATGCCCGTTACTGGCCAGACCACCAGGGGAAATGGGAAAAAGCTTAAAAAAGAAAACTAATAAAGCCACTACAATTAATGCTTGGTAAGCTGCAATATATTACATTTTTGGTTTGGGCCTTCATACTGCTTGAAAGCAGAGTAGGGAACATGCAGTGTGGGTGCTTGACTCTTCCTTTAGTGAATGACAACAGTAATGTAATGAGTACCTCAGGTTAAACTGCTACCTTAGAAAAAAAAAGGCAGGAATTTTCAAAGAGAGGCCAGAGGTGACCAAATCACTATAGGTGTAAGCAAGGAAAAACCTAAGGATGATGTGATCCTTACAATTAGAGCAATAGCAGGAGGACTTTCTCACGCTGAAAGGCAGGAACGTATAGTGTACAGTGTGCGTGCATGATACAGCAGTTAGTGATGCAGCATAGGGAAAATAATTGTGGCACTTAATAGTATCTTTTGCTCACAAAATAAAGAACCAGGTCCTCACACACTGACCTCAGTGGTGTATCTGGAGAGGGCTTTGTGGCTAAACAAGCGCAGTACCGAGTTACCAGAGAGACGCCACATGCAGAGCCCAGTGACCAAAGGTCACAATCCAGAAGACGTTCACCCCATGGACATACTCAAAGTGAGTTTTCACAAACCGGTACACACTAAAGGCTATAACATAGTTCTGGACCTACAAAGTGCTCTGCGAGTAGTGATGTACCTTGACATAAGAAAAATATTTTCAGTCCTGATTTTTTATATATATATATATATATATATATATATATATATATATATATATATATATATATATATATATATTTTTTTTTTTTTTTTTTTTCTTCTTTTTTTTGCATATTTTTCACACTTAAATTATTCATATCAACAAATTGTAATATTACACAAGATAACCAAGTAAATACTTATACAGTAAAACCTTGGATTACGAGCATAATTCAGTCTGGAAACATGCTTGTAATCCAAAGCACTTGTATATCAAAGCGAATTTCCCCATAAGAAATAATGAAAACTCAGATGATTAGTTCCACAACCATTTATTCATAAATCTTTCAATTTATAGTCCAAATAAAAAGGTAACAATGTGATAGGTTGTGTAACCATAAAATGTCCATTCACAAATGCCAGCCTCCACAAGGGGTTTAGACGCAAAATCCAACAGGAGTTACAGAGTATAAAAGAGAAGAGAGGTGTCTCTAAGTGTAGCAATATGGTTACATTTAACCACTTCAGCCCCGGAAAGATTTCACACTTTAGGACCGGAGCCCTTTTTGCGATTCGGCACTGCGTCGCTTTAACTGACAATTGCGCAGTCGTGCGGTGTTGTACCCAAACGAAATTTGCGTTCTTTTTTTTCCCACAAATAGAGCTTTCTTTTGGTGGTATTTGATCACCACTGCGTCATTTCTGATCGCCGCTATAAACAAAAGAAGAGCGACAATTTTGCAAAAAAACCCAAATTTCTTACTTTTTGCTAAAATACAAATCCAAAAAAAAAAAATATAAAAAAACATTTTTTTTCATCGGTTTTGGCCAATTTATATTCTTCCTCATATTTGTGATAAAAAAAAAAAATCGCAAATCAGCGTTTATTGATTGGTTTGCGCAAAAGTGGTCGCGTTTACGGATGATGAGAATTCATTTCTGGGGTTTTTATTTATTTTTTATTTTTTACTAGTAATGGCGGCGATCTGCGATTTTTTGCGGTACTGCAATATTTCAGCGGACATGTCTGACCATTTTGACACTTTTTTGGGACCATTGGCATTTATACAGCGATCAGTGCTATAAAAATGCACTGATTACTGTGTAAATGCCATTGGCAGTGAAGGGATTAACCTGCAGGGGGCGCTCTAAGGGTTAACTATGTTCCCTGGGCGTGTTCTAACTGT
Source organism: Glandirana rugosa (assembly GCA_018402905.1). NCBI lineage: Eukaryota > Metazoa > Chordata > Amphibia > Anura > Ranidae > Glandirana > Glandirana rugosa. The sequence goes on from BLSH010040907.1 coordinate 1,171,478, forward strand.
GGGGGGACTGCCCTAGCTGGGGAAGGGAAGTGGTCACAGCCTCCATGTAGAGGCTTACACGGACCTCCGTTCTTTCACTCCGGGGGGGGCATCGCGGGTGGCCGGCGGAGATCGACTCCGCCGCACCCACTCCCTGGCCCTCCCCAAAAACAGTGAGCGCGCGGGCGCACATCCGGCGGCGCGCGCTCACTGGGCTCGATCCTGCAGCCGCCGTCAGGTGACGGCGTTTTGCGCAATAGAGCCACCTTGTCGCCGTCAGATTCCGATCGGCGGTCGGCAAGTGGTTAATGAAACTCACATGGTTGATGATTAAAAGGCAAATCTATGTATGCAGGCATCCGGGGTAAAGCTGTCCACATAGACCATCCTCCGCACCACCGGCTCAAAGCTGTCAGTCTGCAGTCGTGCCCAGGAAGCCTACCCTGCAGTAGAGCAATCTGAACACGAGGCTTGAATCGCTCGTGGAGCGCAGTGTAGAAGGGATGACTTTGATGGCCGTGTGGAGGATGGTCCATGTGGACAGCTTTCCCCCGGATGCCTGCATACTTAGATGTGCCTGTTTTAATCATCAACATGCGAGTTGCTAAATGTTGTACCTTCATTAAATGTAACCATATTGCTGCACTTTGAGGTGCTTCTCTTTTATATTCAGTTGTGACAGGACACTACTTGTATATCAAGACATAGCTTGTGTATATCCAGTCAAAATTTATTTAAAAATTTTGCTTGTCTTGTAAAACGCTCTCAAACCAAGCTATTCTCAAACCAAGGTTTTACTGTACATACATAAATACATGCAGTTTTAAATTATGGTTTCATTTATTAATGGAAAAAAGCTGTCCAAACCTGCCTGGCTCTAGCTGAAAAAGTACTCAATAAATAAACAAAAAAGCAGGGCTCCCACCAAGGAAACCTTTTGGATACAAAGATAGAGTCCACGATAGGGTGCTCTGGCTGTTGTGTCCTCCAGGCAACACGGAAGGAAGGCCCATTCACACCTGAGCGTTTTGTAGCTTGAATATGCTTGAAGCCTGAAGCTACAAAATGCTGGAGGGGAAAAAAAAAATTAATGATTCTCTAAGATGATGGTTCACATCTCCATTCTAAAACGCCTGAAGCCAAACAAGTTCAAATCGGGCATATTTGGCCGTTTCTGGAACATTTGTATTGCCATAGATATTAATGGAAAAAGCGTCATTCGCGCCTGTTAGCGAGACTTGCACTTCTTTGGGCGTTTGCAACCGTGCAACAAAACGGGGGTGGGGCTGAGGAAGTTATGGTCCGTGTACGGGGGCGAGGCTGCGTTCTGATGTCACTGTGTGTGTGCCGTGCTGAGTCCCTTAGGGAGATGCACCTTAACTTGCCAAGCATGTTTTTATACTGTGAAATGTGACTGTAATATTCATTATATTAAACGTTTTATTGACCGGTACACAGTGAGCACTTAGATCTTCCTTTTATCATTTATTTGTGGGAATCTGTTCCTGTGTATGGAGAGAGTGTGCGCAAGCGATCTGGAATTTGGAGGTGTAGCCTGGCCCGGGCAAGTGGTTACAAGCGTGTGTGACCACCTGTTAGCTCAGGGGTCATCATTCAGAGGTGAGTGAAGCGATCAGTTTTCTGGTGACGGGGATACTTCAGGTGTTTATCTTTCTACAGACTCACGGATCTTATCTTGCCTTTCCTGCTGGGATGTTTTGTGCAATTATGAACTTTCATACTTTTTCAAACAAATACTTCAATTTAAACGAGTGTGTTGTATTCGGATATACTATACTCTGTTATTATATATCGTTTTATTTGTTATTATAATAGTTTTATTGTGCTGCACCTTTTGACATTGACGCATATCCAAATGTAAATGTTTTATCGGTACATGTAAAAAGGGCTAACGCGTTTCAGCACACAGCCTTGGTCACAGCACAAAGATAAAATGACAAGCATAATATATATAATAAATGGAATGTGAAAAAGTAATTCCACCCCCCCCCCCCCCTCCTCCTAAATCATGAATGTACTGTGAGTAACCACATTTTTTGGAAAGCGGAGTTAAATTTAACTTGCCACAACCAGGCCTGTTGAATCAAGAAATCACTTAAATAGAAGCTGTCTGACAAAGTGAAGCACGCTAAAAGATGGTAAAAAGCAACACATCATGCTGCGATCTAAAGAAATTCAAGGACAGACAAGAAACAAAGTGGAGAAGAATCTGGGGGTTTTGGTAGATCATAAACGTAATAATGGCATGCAATGCCAAACTGTGGTTTCCAAAGCAAGCAAAATCCTTTCTTGCATTAAGAGAGGTATCGCCTGCAGAAAGAGACACATAATTTTGCCCCTGTACAAATCATTAGTAAGACCTCATCTGGAATATGCAGTTCAGTTTTGGGCACCAATTCTCAAAAAGAATATCTGGGAACTGGAGAAAGTGCAGAGAAGGGCAACCAAACTAATAAGAGGCATGGAGGAGCTCAGCTATGAGGAAAGATTAGAGGAGCTAAATTTATTCTCACTTGAGAAGAGGAGATTAAGGGGGGATATGACCAAGTAGAAATACATAAGTGGTCCATATAGTGAACTTGATGTTGAGTTATTCTCTTTAAGGGCAACACAGACGACAAGAGGGCACTCTTTATGTCTAGAGGAAAAAAATATTTCATCTCCAAATACGGAAAGGTTTCTTCACAGTAAGAGCTGTGGAAATGTGGAATACACTCCCTCCAGGAGGTGGTTCTGGCCAGCACAGTAGATTGCTTTAAAAAAGGCCTGGATTCTTTCCTTAATGTACATAATATAACTGGGTACTAACATTTATAGGTAAAGTTTATACAGGGAAAATCAGATTGCCTCCTGGGGGATCAGGAAGGAATTTTTTCCCCCCCGCTATAGCAAATTGGATCATGCTTTGCTGGCTTTTTTTGCCTTCCTCTGGATCAACTGTGGGTGAAGGATTGTGTATATGGGATTGTATGGTTATATACATTTTTTCTTTTATTTTTTATTGGTTGAACTAGTTGAACTTGTGTCTTTTTTCAACCTGGCTAACTATGTAAAATAATTGACATATATCAATCTGGAAAGGGATACAAAGCCACTTTGGGACTGCAGCAAACCAAGGTGAGAGCCATTATCCACAAATGGAGAAAACTTGGAAAAGTGGCGAATCTTCCCAGGAGTGGCTGGCCTACCAAAATTACTCCAAGAGTACGACGATGAATCATCCAGGAGGTCATGAAAGAACCCAGAACATCTAAGAGAGGTCTTGCTTCAGTTAAGGTCAGTGTTCATGATTCAACAATAAGAAAGAGACTGGGAAAAAATGGCATCCGTGGGAGAGTTCCAAGGCGAAAGCCACTGCGGACTAAAAAGAACACAAAGGCTCGTCTCACATTTTCCAAAAAACATCTTGATTATTCCCAAGACGTTTGGGCAAATATTCAGTGGACTGATGAGACAAAAGTTGAACTTTTGGAAGGTGTGTGTCCCGTTACATTGGCATAAAACTAACATAGTATATCATAAAAAGATCATACCAACAGTCAAACATGGTGGTGGTAGTGTGGTGGTCTGGGGCTGCTTTAGGATCTGGACGACTTGCCATAATTGATGGAACCATAAATTCTGCGCTCAACGAGAAAATACTGGAGAATGTCCATCAATCAGTTTGTGACTTCAAATTCAAGGGCACTTGGGTTACACAGCAGGGCAATGATTTGAAACACATCAGTAAGTCCACCTCTGAATGACTCAAAAAAAAAATTAAAAATAAATAAAATTAAGTATTTGGAGCAGCCTAGTCGAAGTCCGGACTTAAAGTAGAAGTCCACCTCAAAACTAAAATCCCTGCATCTACAGACATCCAGGATCTAACTCTAACATATCTAGCCCTATAAAGAAAAATATCAGTATACATACCTTTTCTGAAGCCACTCCGACCCGATTCTCATGCTGATCTGCCAGTTTCACTTCATTGTGGAGGCGGGTGCAGAGGACACATCCAACAACCAAAGCCCCATAGTAAGTCTATGGGTGATGTCACTCCCCATTCATTTCACAGCCATTGTCGGCCATGTCCTCGGCAGAGCTTCCGCCGCTAGAGATTGGGTCAGATCGGCTTCAAAAAAGGTATGTATACGGATTTCTTTTTTAAGGGGCTAGATAGGTTAGTGTTAGAACATGGGTGTCTATAGATGCAGGCATTTTAGTTTTAGCGTGGACTTTAAATCCGATTGAGATGCTGTGGCATAACCTTAAACAGGCTGTTCATGCTGGAAAACCCTCTAATGTGGCTGCATTAAAGCAAATCTACAAAGAAAAGTGGGCCAAAATTCTTCCACAGCAATGTGAAAGACTGACTGCCAGTTATTGCAAAAGCTTCATTGCAGTTGTTGCTGTCAGGGGTGGCAGTTATTAGGTTTAGGGGAAAATGGCCAGGCAGGTTTGGTCAGCTTTTTTCCCCTAATAAATAAAATAATTAAAAACTGCATTTTGTATTTACTCAGATTATCTTTGCGTAATCTTCACATTTGTTTAATGATAGGAATCATTTAAGTGTGACAAATATGCAAAAATAAAAAAACAGCACTGTATGATAAAAAGAAAAATCTAGTAATAATAGGGAAACTTTTCTGCAAAGAGAAAAAAAAAAAACATTCATCCTTCTAAGATAGTAGGGGGGAAAGATGCATGATGGGAGTGGGAGAGTTTATATCTGATAGGCGAACAGCTTTTTGTTTACCAGTGTATAATTCATCCTAAAAGGATGCAGTATAACGCACTTGCCTCTAACGTACATATATGACCCTGTGCTCCATAATGAACGGAAAAGAGAAATGGAGAAAAATAAAGAAGCTGTTATCTCTCAGTCTGCCCTTCAATGGCTTCAGAATGGGTACATATAGATTGATTCTGCATATGCAGCATTTGTATAATTTTTGCATTATTTAGGAATGCAGAAAAAATGGAGTGAAGTCTATACTGTGGTGAGTTATAATGTAGTCACATACTCACCAGGCAAACAGTGTTTATTGTCAAAATTTCAGCCATACACTGTGATTAGTTTATGTCCACAAATAACACGGCCAACAGATCCACAAACTATTCCACATTATCTGTATTAAAAACAGACTTTACTGAAATCCATTTGAATCCAAAAGCAATGCGAATGGGTACATATACAAACGACTCCACCAATACGAATACGTATTCCTAAAGCAGCACAACTGTGCATGCAAAGACAGTGTTTGTATCTTGCTACCAAGTCCACATACATCTAACATTTCAGTCACAGAGTATAACGAGCCTTTCACATCTGCAAACAATCCTAAAACGATTATGAAAATCATTTTGTTACATAAAATCAATTCTCACTCTAGTCTGTAATTAACCTTAGGCTTCCCACCAAATGTATGCAACCTATTTTCTCAGCTATTGCTGAATATGCTCTATTACAAAAAAAGCAACAAGCAGCAGAGAAATAAATGTATCTACAAGCAATAAAGCAGACCATTTAGTTGAAACAACTCCACCGTGAAAGCAGTACAATTATCCAGTCTGCCGCTATGTGAAATAGCATAGAGGAAGGCCTTTGGCCCTGGAAAGCCTACTGAATTTTGTTTCATCCTAATGCATCCAATTAGAGGAAGGCTTTTGGCTCTGGAAAGCCCACTGAATTAGTTTTATGGCAGGGATATGCAGGGAGCTGTTGCAGAACTACAAGTCCCATGAGGCATCACAAGACTCCGACAGCCACAAGCATGACACCCAGAGGCAGAGGCATGATGGGAATTGTAGTTTTGCAACATCTGGAGGTCCGCTAATTGCTTATCCCTGTTTTATGGTAATCCATCTCCAATAGGTCCCATTAAAAGTGCAAAATACCTCAGACTTGTTCTAAATTAAATCCACTGCTTCTAACAATACACAAAAATGTGCAAACCCAGAGTAAAGTTTAATCTGCTTATGTTTTATATTCCCAAGTCCCCCCAACTATCATGCTAATAACATTTTTGAATAAAACCTTGCCATTTTAATTAACTGCAGCACTCATTCTCATTCAGTGGTCATTCCAGCGGCTCTGTGCAATGTCTCTAGTAATATATATATGAACACCGTACCTCCTTTTTTGTCTGCACATCTGAATATCAACCCATTTATCTCCATCCTCCCACAGTATGCGACCTGTACCTTAACCACTTCAGCCCTGGAAAGATTTCCCACTTTAGAACCAGAGCACTTTTTGCGATTCGGCATTGCGTCACTTTAACCACTTCAGCCCCGGAAGGATTTCCCACTTTAGGACCAGAGCCCTTTTTGCGACTCGGCGCTGCGTCGCTTTAACTGACAATTGCGCGGTCTTGCGACGTTGTACCCAAACAAAATTTGCGTCCTTTTTTTCCCACAAACAGAGCTTTCTTTTGGTGGTATTTGATCATTGCTGCGTCATTTCTGATCGCCGCTATAAACAAAAGAAGAGCGACAATTTTGCAAAAAAACCCAAATTTCTTACTTTTTGCTAAAATACAAATCCAAAAAAAAAAAATATAAAAAAACATTTTTTTCACCGTTTTTGGCCGATTTATATTCTTCCTCATATTTGCGATCAAAAAAATTGCAATCGGTGTTTATTGATTGGTTTGCGCAAAAGTGGCCGCGTTTACGGATGATGAGAATTCATTTTTGGGGTTTTTATTTTTTTTTATTAGTAATGGCGGCGATCTGCGATTTTTAGCGGTACTGCGATATTGGGGCAGACATGTCGGACCATTTTGACACTTTTTTGGGACCATTGGCATTTATACAGCGATCAGTGCTATAAAAATGCACTGATTACTGTGTAAATGCCATTGGCAGTGAAGGGGTTAACCTGCAGGGGGCGCTCTAAGGGTAAACTGTGTTCCCTGGGTGTGTTCTAACTGTGGGGGGACTGCCCTAGCAGGGGAAGGGAAGTGATCACAGCTTCCGTGTAGAGGAAGGCTGTGATCACAGCCCTTCCCCCTTCACAGAACGGAGGTCCGTGTTTACTTACACGGACCTCCGTTCTTTCCCTCCAGAGGGGGGCATCGCGGGTAGCCGGCGGCGATCGAGGCCGCCGCACCAGCTCCCTGGCCCTCCCCGAACGCAGTGAGCGCGCCTCCGGCAGCGCACGCTCACAGTGCGCGATCTCGCAGCCGCCGGCAGATGACGGCGATTTGCGATATCGCACCACTTTGTCGCCGTCAACCTGCGGTTGGCAAGTGGTTAACTGACAATTGCGTGGGCGCGTGACGCTGTACCCAAACAAAATTTGTGTCCTTTTTTCCCACAAATAGAGCTTTTTGTTGGTGATATTTGATCACCTCTGCGTCATTTCTGATTGCCACTATAAACAAAAGAAGAGCAACAATTTTGCAAAAGAAAAAAAAAAACCAAACGTCTTACTTTTTGCTATAATACATATCCAAAAAAAATATATAAAAAAATATTTTTTTTCATCTGTTTTGGCCGATTTATATTCTTCCTCATATTTTTGGTAAAAAAAAAAAACGCAAAGCTGCGTTTGACTGGTTTGCGCAAAAGTTGCCGCGTTTATAAATGATGAGAATTCATTTATGGGATTTTTTTTTGTAGTAGTAATGGCAGCAATCTGTGATTTTTAGCAGTACTGCGATATTGCGGCGGACGTGTCGGACCATTTTGACACTTTTTTGGGACCATTAGCTTTTATACAGCGATCAATGCTATGAAAATGCATTGATTACTGTGTAAATGTCACTGGCAGTGAAGGGGTTAACCTGCAGGGGGCATTCTAAGGGTTAACTGTGTTCCCTGTGTATGTTCTAACTGTATGGGGTTTGGGCTGGCTGGGGGAGGAGAGTGATCACAGCTTCCATATACAGGAAGCCTGCAATCACATCTCTTCCCCCTCTGTCAGAACGGAGATCCGTGTTTACTTACACGGACCCCGTTCTGTCACTCCTGGGGGGTGATTGCGGGTAGCCGGCTGAGATCGAGTCCGCCCTACCCGCTCCATGCCCCACCCGGAACACAGTGTGCACGCTCACAGTGCACAATCTTGCAGCCGCCATCAGGTGATGGCGGTTTGTGATAACGAGCCAAGTTGCCGCTGTCATGCCACGGCGGACGGTCGGCAACTGCTTAAAAGAGCAGGTCCAGGCTCCGTCAGAAAAAATTAAAAGTCAGCAGCTACAAATACTGTAGTTGCTGAACTTTAATATTAAGACACTTAACTGTCACAAATCCAGCAGTGTCTTCAACCGAAGACCGAGAGCCGATTGAAAAATCGGCTCTCGGGTGTTGCTGCCACTGCCATTTTAGGTAAGGGAAACCGGCAGTGAAGCCTTGCGGCTTTACAGCCGTTTAACTACTGTGCATGCGTGAAGCGTGCTGCACTTTGTGTATGGCCCAGGTACCTCCTGAAAGGTGCTAAATGTGGCAGTGGAGGGGAGGAGGAGCAGGCAAATAAGCGGAGCTTCCCCTTTCGGGTGGAGCTCCGCTTTAAGCTGGTCATACATACATACATACATGCATACAATTTTCTTATTCAATTTCATTTATATTTACCTTCAACTATGTAGTGCACGGGTCTGTCTGATTGCAGACAAATTGAACGTTTAAGTCTGACCTCGTATTATATGAATTGGAAAATCTTAAAGAAAAGTGTATGATGTATGGCCAGCCTTAAAGTGGTTGTAAACCTCTACCATGAAAAATGAACATACTTCTATAGTGTGTACTAGCCTCAATCTAAAGCACCAAGTGTCATTTCTCTTTGATATCTCTTCCCTCTGCATGAGTCACTGATAATACTCTACACTGACTCCACAGCATCCCCATTGACAGCCCCACGCCCCTCCAGCACACAGCATGTGACTGGCAGCCTCAACTGTTTATACTTCCCTATGACCCTGTTAGATGGGGATGTGCCCCTTCCTCCATTGAGGTTTAACTGAGCTCTAGTTGTGCAGTGTGCATGATGTTAGATTCCTGCCCTCTGCCTTCTACCACTGAGAAATAACTTTTGATCTGTGTATTTTAGGAGTAGTAGAACAGAGAGGGCTGAAGATAAACAGGTAAAGTATAACTTATGTGGGAGGATTTGTTTCGTCTCTATCATCTAGGCTTAATCACTGCAGGGTTTAGAACCGTTTTAACTTGTTTACCTTTAGGCTACTTTCATACCGGAACGTTTTTCAGGCGCTGCGGTGCTAAAAATAGTGCCTGTGCAGCGCCTGAAAAACTCTCCCCCCATGCTCACCAGTGTGAAAGCCAGAGTGGGCAGGATGGTAAGAAAAGTCCTGCAAGCCGCATCTTTGGGGCGGTGCGGTGAGCGGTGTGAACACCGCGCCCTCCATTGAAAGCAATGGACGGCACTCCCAAAGCGGCTGTACACCACCTCGGAAGCCCCGAGCGGCTTTGCTTTTAACCCCTTCTTGGAGGTTAGAAGCGCCCCGCTCCGCCTGCATAGCGGCAAATGCGCCATTAGCGGCAGTTTACCGCTACCGCCCTCCCCGCCCCAGTGTGAAAGTAGCCTTACTGTAAATGAAAATTTCTGCAAATCATGCATACAGCTAGCCAGCCCTTGTCCCATAACACATCAGTGTGTATCATAAAGGCTACAGCTGTCAAACGTGATCTGATCTTAACCACTTCAGCCCCGGAAGGATTTCCAGCTTTAGGACCGGAGCCCTTTTTGCGATTCGGCGCTGCGTCGCTTTAACTGACAATTGCGCGGTCGTGCGACGTTGTACCCAAACGAAATTTGCGTCCTTTTTTCCCCACAAATAGAGCTTTCTTTTGGTGGTATTTGATCACCGCTTCGTCATTTCTGATCGCCGCTATAAACGAAAGAAGAGCGACAATTTTGCAAAAGAAAACAAATTTCTTACTTTTTCCTAAAATACAAATCCAAAAAAAAAATATAAAAAAACATTTTTTTTCACCGTTTTTGGCCGATTTATATTCTTCCTCATATTTGCGATAAAAAAAATCACAATCGGCGTTTATTGATTGGTTTGCGCAAAAGTGGTCACGTTTACGGATGATGAGAATTCATTTTTGGGGTTTTTAAATTTTTTTTATTTTTTACTAAAAATGGCGGCGATCTGCGTTTTTTTGCGGTACTGCGATATTGGGGCGGACATGTCGGAACGTTTTGACACTTTTTTGGGACCATTGGCATTTATACAGCGATCAGTGCTATAAAAATGCACTGATTACTGTGTAAATGCCATTGGCAGTGAAGGGGTTAACCTGCAGGGGGCGCGCTAAGGGTTAACTATGTTCCCTGGGCGTGTTCTAACTGTGGGGGGACTGCCCTAGCAGGGGAA
>BLSH010040907.1:1217213-1231841 GCA_018402905.1 Glandirana rugosa
TCCGAATGTAACGAACCACGCTCCGTCCCCCAACCTTGAGGGCAAGCAAGAGCCACCGAGCCCACGACCGGAAGGAAGTCGTTCCGGATCTAGTGTTCAACCGTAACTCGTGCGAATTCCCCGTCTAAAGACGGGACCGCTAAAAAGACAAGAGGATGCAAGTGACTGTCTGCGTCGAGAAGTAATGCACACCCCAAATACGAACAGGTTGATCCTCAATTGATCCGTCCCTTTTCTTAGTCGACCAGCGAGGGTACCCCGCGAGAGAAGGGTGTATTTGGGAGAGGTATCGGATCGAGAAGTCAAAGTTACGGATCAAACGTTCGGTCACAAATAGGACCGCAATTCCCATAAAGGGAAGCCAGGTCAACTCCTTGCAAACTAGGCATTGAAACTGAAGAGCTAGGCTATGGAGAGGGTTTATGTGGGAAGAGAGCGCCCCATGGGAGCGACCAGCTGATTCTTTTCCCTGCCTAGTTAACTCCTAGTTGGACAAGCATAAACCCCACACGTAATGAAGAGCTGCGTCTGTCAGTGAACGTAGGAGAACAGAAAAATCGCCAGGGCAGAAATCTGCCCCTTAAGCGTGCTCAATGCCAACTTGTGATCTAGGCCTTGCTGAAGGAAGGCCAGCACCCGAGCCACCGAGAACGAACGGGAGTTCCAACCCCCTGCCTCGCACCAAGCAATGTAAGCCTTCCAGGTGCGGTGATAGAGCTTCCATGAAGTGGCCTTACGTGCCTTGAGCATAGTGGGAATGACAGACTCAGAGAGTCCCCCACCTTTTAACACCTGGGACTCAATAGCCAGGCCGTTAAAGCCAGCGAGGGTAAAACAGGGTGCAAGATGGGTCCCTGTGAGGAGCTCCTCGCAAAGCGGGAGCCGCCAGGGAACATCGACCACCATCGGCACCATGTCGGCATACCAAGGACGCCGAGGCCAATCTGGCGCTACCAGAATGGTTGGGATCCCTTCCGCCTCAGGCGCGGCAACAACGGAAGTGGAGGGAAGGCATAGAGCCACCGGTACCGAGACCATGGCGCCACGAGGGCATCCACTGCTTCTGCCAGCGGATCCTTTACTCTGCTCACGAAGGTCTGCACCTTCCGATTGAGCCGGAATGCCAGTAGGTCCACGTCTGGCGTGCCCCACTTTAGACAAATCTGGCGGAACACCTCCGGATTGCAAGGACCACTTTCCCTGATCCAGCTTCTGGTGATTGAGGTAGTCCGCCTGCCAGTTCTCAATGCCTGGGATGTGAACGGCGGAGATTGCTGGCACATGAAGCTCTGCCCACCGCAGAATGTGGGCCACTTCCGACGCTGCTGCTGCCGCGCTTCTCGTTCCGCCCTGATGGTTCACGTAAGCCACGGCTGTGGCGTTGTCTGACTGGACCCGAACAGGATGCCCGTGCAACCTCCCCGACCAGTGGGAGAGGCAAAGCCTGATCGCCTGCAGTTCCAGCACATTGATCGGGAGACGAGACTCTTCCGGAGACCAGCGGCCCTGGGCCGACAACCTCCCCAGGACCCCTCCCCAGCCGTATAGGCTGGCATCTGTCGTGATCACCGTCCACTCCACGGGAAGAAACGACTTCCCGTGCTCCAAGGTCGGGGCCCGTAGCCACCAGGTGAGGGAGCCTCGAGTCCAGTGATCCAAGGATAGTGGAGACTTGTCCCAACGCAACAGGATGGCCCGCTGCAGGGGCCAGGTGTGACTCTGTGCATAAGGCACTGCCTCGAAGGAGGAGACCATCAGCCCCAACACGCGCATGCAAAATCTGAGAGAGGACCACCTCTGGGACAGCAGGGTCCGCACCGCCACTTGGGGCGTCAAGATCTTGGCAGCAGGGAGAAACACCTTTGACCGTTCCTTGTCCAGGACCAAGCCCAAGTATACCAACTGGCGCAACGGAGTCAGCACCGACTTCGGAAGGTTGATCACCCAGCCGAAGTCCCACAGGAAACCGAGGGTGATGTCCACAATGTCCGACAGGGCTGAGGTCGATTTCGCCCGCAGGAGGAGGTCGTCGAGATATGCTACTTCTGCTATGCCCCTCTGCCGCAGCAGAGCCAGTACTGGGGCTAGGAGCTTGGTGAAAACCTGTGGGGCTGAGCCAAAACCGAACGGGAGGGCCACAAACTAATAGTGGAGATCCCCCACCGCAAAGCGCAGGAAGCACTGGTGGTGCACGCATATGGGCACGTGTAAATACGCATCTTTGATGTTCAGGGAGGCCAAGAGGTCTCCCTGACGAAGCGCTGCCACCACAGAGTGGACAGATTCCATTCTGAATTTCTGCGCCCTCACAAAGAAGTTGTGGGCCTTCAGGTCCAGGACAGGCCTGACCCCATCTTTTTTCGGAACTACAAAAAGATTGGAATAAAAAACGCAGAAACGTTCCGCAGAAGGAACCGGGACAATCACCCCCTGATGGAGCAGGAAGTGCACGGCCTCGAACAGGGCCTGCAGCCATTCCGGGGGAAGCCTCAGCTTGGAGGCGAAGAACCTGTCCGGGGATTGGGTATAGAGCTCTATTTTGTACCCGGACGAAACCACCTCGCACACCCAGAGATCTGAGATGCGTGAGGTCCACCGGTCCGCGAACCGTAAGCCGTCCCCCCACCCGAACCGCGGGTGGGGGCGACCCATCATGCGGAGGAGGACTTCTCCTACGCCTTTTCGGATTTACGCTTCCAGGGACGCTTCTAGCCCCCCGCGGGGGCCTTGGCGGGCTGAGAGACCTTGTTTGAGGCACGTGGCGTATGAAAAAAAAAAACGCTTTTGAGTAGAGAAGGAAGGGCCCGCCCTGCGCCAGGGCTCCTTGCCCCTTCTGGGCTCCAGAAGTGCCATTCCCCCCATGTAATCCTTGATGATCTCATTGAGGGGAGCCCCAAAGAGGCGACCCCCTTCAAAAGGCAGGTCCGTCAGGCCCTTCTTTGAAGCCTGGTCTCCTGAGCAGCATCTAAGCCAAAGCAGACGTCTGATGATGATTGCAAACATGGACAGTTTGGACAGCATGGGGGCCATGTCGAGGGCCGCATCACAGAGATACTTAAGGCCCTGGATCAGCTGGTCTGCAATCTGCACAGGTTCCGGAGGGGCCTGGAGAGTCACAAAAGCCTGGTGCACAATGGTCGCCCACTCCATAAGCGCCTGTGCCACCAGCGCAGACGTCAGCGTCGGCCGCATAGCCGACCCTGCGATCAGGAACATAGCCTTGGACACCGCCTCAGTTCTCCTGTCGGCCGGGTCCTTGAAGGATGGAGAGCCCTCCATCGGAATAGTGGTCGCTTTGTTCAGACGAGCCACCGACGGGTCCACCGTCAGGGACTTCCACTTCTGCAACAGGGTATCCTCAAAGGGATAACGCACAGAAAAACGTTTAGGCATGGCGAACGACCCCTGAGGATGCCGCCACTCCTTGTAAATGAACTGATCAAAGTATGACAAATAGGGGAAGGCCTTAGGCGTTCGGGCCGGCTTATGCAACCCAAAAGCGTACGGCGCCCCCGGAGTCGTCGGGCCCAGCTTCAGCGTCTCACGAACTGCCGAGACCAATAAGCCCACCAGAGCCCGTTCGCGAGCCGCGGTGTCCCCTGAGGGCTCCTCCTCCTCATCCAAGGTGTCCCTGGAGGATAGGCAGGACACCTACCGAGGAAAGGGGGAACACCACCCGCCGCCCTCCCTTATCCCCCCCGGGGGGGGGGGTGGAAGTACTCACCACTCTACACGGGTGCAGCGGGTAGCCACCCGAAGCAGTCCTGCCACCCCGTCGATTTGGGGGAGCTGCCGGCCACGCAGCACCTGTGACACGGACACGGGGTGCCCGGTCCTAGGCGCGCTGGCGGGTTAAATTAATTTAACCCGCCAGCCGCCTCGCACAGAACGAGGCCTGACGCGGCCGATCCCGCATACAGCTAAGGGTCGGCTCGCATCCATCGGCCGCGCTGGGGAGACTCCCTGGATCTAGGATATCCAGCCCGCCACCCAGCCGGCTACTTGATTGTATTCTTCATCGGAATTCTTAAAAAAAGAAAAAAATGAGAATGAGGGAACCGCAGATCCCAGCAGGGACCCAGGTCCTACTCCTTGCACTAGGCAGAAAAAACGGAGTTGCTGAGCAGGGCTGGAGGGGTTATGCCAAGTGAGGACTGCCCCCTGGGAGGGGCTGTGTCTGCTTTGAGCTGAACTTCGTTCTGCCTAGTCCACTCCTAGTGATAGCTGCATAAACCCCACATGTCAAGAACAGAGGCTGGGTCCGTCAATGAACACTTGAGAAATCGTGAGAATTGTGCAGCTCTACTGTGTGCTGTGAGGTGGAGGAGGGGAGATGAGGCAGCTGGATATGCTTTAGAAGAGTCTTTCTATGTCCTCTGATAAAGCCCTGTGTACCATCAAGAATTACCACTCTTTACTGGGTTCCAGTATTTCATGGTGACCTGAAACACACCACAGCAATGAATAGTCACCGTGGGGGACACACATGTAGGCAGGAAGTGGCTGCAAAGAGGCAGAAGATCAGCAGCACTGGACTACTTCTTTCACCTTTTTTTTGTATTTTATGTAAAGTGTCACTATGGCTTCATTTAGATGTGCAGTTGGGTGGTAAAAATGTGCAGTAGAGACATGTTTTTGCCACCCACAAGCTCCATTAGGCAGCAGATGAGGGCATTTTACATGCCGCAGTCACAATGCATTAGGTATAATAAGGGATTTCCCCCTATAATAGGTTTTTAGTGTCACTCTTTCTGGACAGCCTATAACCCTGATGTAATGGCGTTACTTTGGAGTTATTGACTTGCTGCTCTGCTGTAAGTTAGGGTTAGGGGACTTAGGGGGGCACAAATTACTTGCCTTACCCTGGGCGCTGACAACCCAACACTACGCTAAAAAATACTGGCTCCTAACTTTTTTAGCTGGCTCCTAGATTCAAAGCAAATTTATCAAGCCCTGGGCAATACCACATGTGTGAGACTTTTTCCCAGCCTAGCCACATAGAGGGGTCCAAAATCCAAGGAGCACCTTCAGGCATTCTAGGGGGATAAGCTACACATCTAATTTCCTGACTATGTACCACATTTTTCAAGGCACTGGAGCATCAAGACAGTGGAATACCCACAACATGACCAGATTTTGACAAACACCCCAAGGTATTTTTAAGAGGCATTGTCAGTTTTTTGAAGACTTCCAGGTAGTCAATGGCAAGCCCCTTTAAGCAATTGTGATGTAAGGTGCTTGGAACCAGGAAACACCTTACAATACATCACATCCACTCAGAGGAGCTTGATCACCTTGAAGATCGCCAACTACCGGAAATGTATTGCTATGCTTTTCATTACCTTGTACATATGAGTGTATAATTGTTTTTTATTTCATAAAAATATTTTAATAAATACTACACTTAGGCAGTAGCGATTTTCTCTCCTCCTTTTCATTTATATAATTTGCTGGTGGGAGCCTCCCCAGATCCTGCTTGGAAGAGAGACTGTTGATGCTGCCATAATTTGAACTTCATGCCACAGCATTTTTATGTGGACTTTCTCAAGGCCTAATAATGCACTTTCTTTTTAGATGTCATTTACCAAGTGCTAAGCAGTCTGTTTGCATTTCTTTGGATCAAAGAGCTACTGTAATTATAAATATGCAAGGTTTCCTGCACAACATGTACAAAAATAGTTTTAATGTATTACAAAAATATTTCTTTAGCATATATTGTTTCCATAATCAAGTAGTTACTATAACAATTTTCTGGGAATACTGCCAAAGTTTATTGTTAAATGTTTCCTAATATTTATGATATTTATAGCACATTATACATTGTCTTTATAATGGATTCCAATTGTGAAATGGAAGCACCAAGCATCCTCCAAATAAACTGGACTCATTAAAATTCACACTTCCCATGAATCAGTAGGGCAAGTGTCAGCATTACCAAGTCAATTAGTCAATTTCCTGAGCTCTCAGCTCATAACACCAGGGTTTGGCCCATTCAAGACTACATCGTCTGTTTTCCTGTCTAGTAGGCTTGCAGTGACAAGATTTAGACTGTTGAGACATTTGGCGTTTGTTAAATCCCATTTTAGGAAAAAAATACATTTAAACAGTGCATTATCCCTCGGTTACCTGAAGCCTAGTACAAACGATCAGATTTTCGGACGACCATTCGTCCGTTTTTTTGTTGCATGCTAGTTTCATGTCAACCGTTTTTGTTTTAAAACATCAAACCTGTCATATTTACCTGCTCTGTGTAGTGGTTTTGCATAGAATAGCCCAGATCCTCCTCTTCCCGGGTCCCCAGCTGGGGCCCCTGGCACCTCCCTCCTGCCCAGTGCCCCACAGCAAGCAGCTTGCTATGGGGGCTCCCAAGCGGAGGCTGTATGTGTTTATTCAGATATGGAGCCGCAGCTTAGCCTCATCCCCTCTTTCCTCTGGACAGCCGAGTATTTTTTGCAACATTGCTGGATTGAGAGGGGACTCAGGTAAGTATTAGGGGGGCTGCTTCACACAGGTGGTTATTTATCTTAATGCACAGAATGCATTAAGAATAAAAAAACCTTTTGACTTTAGAACCACTTTAAGCTTGTCATAGATGGGTAGAATTTCTATTTAAATACTTAGGAAAAAAATGTTCTAAAAAAAGGTTGGTTCTTTTTCTAATCATTAGTGGGTCAAATCGACGTTGGTTTTTGACCACAGTGAAAAAAAGAAGAATTTGAAAGAACAGGATGGAAAATTTCTCTCGAATGAAAAACTTTCCAACAGTGCATGTGGTTTACGTTTGGTAAAGTCCATTCATTCCTGCATTATATTCATTCCAAAACCAAAGGTTAGTAACAAAAATTTTTTGGACTGCCATTTGAATGTTCTGAGAATTTTTGTATTGTTTTTCCTAAGAACGTTTCCATTATAAATGATATCCATCTATGGTCTGCTTCAAGCCAAAGTAGCAAAAGGGAAGAGTTAGAACCCCTGTCAGGGTTTCAAATGCTGTTTGAGGAAAACTCCCATGGTGACCACTGTGTGAGGGAGTAATGGGAAATCAAAAAATTCAACAGTTGTCTCCAGAACAGGAGGTTAGAAGGGATTTTTAACCCCTCACTTTAGAGAGACTTTCCATAGCTTGAGGAAAGGATTTGAAATACTGCCCTGGAACACTCCTGCAGAGTTGGACTTTTCTCCAAATTTCTTGGTCTGCATGTTACTCAAAAGGTACGACACACAACAAATGCTGGTGTGGGCAGCATATTCATGTATCAGTTTTTAAACAGCTACATGAATCTGGGACACACAGAGCGTGCAGGGGTACACTGGGACCACAGTGTCTATATGGTTACTAGGTCTAAAATGCAGCTGAGCTTCCTCCTACCATTAGAGCTATCACATAGGAAGCACAACACCAAGACATTTTATGGGTGGGCTGAGCCTGATGGGGATTCACAGGCACTAGTTCCCTATCAGGTCTACTCCCCCTGTGATTGACAGCAGGCAGGGAGTGGATCCGTAGACCACAGACAGCCTGCTATGGGTGACAGAATCCGACCACTGTCAATCACAAGGAGAGAGCGAACATGATGGGGAACTAGCGTCACTGTTTCCCTATCAAGCTGCACCCAGCACCACTGGTTGCTAGGAGGCTGTCGACTGTGAAGCCAACAGCACCCCTAACAACCAGTGACAAGTGGGAAGGGAAGGGGGTAGCGACGGCAAATATACTGTTCTGCTACACAGCTTACACAGACAGGCACTGTGGCTGTCCCTGTATTCTTAGAATCGATCCAAAATTCTCTCCAGTTTCGTTATGCACTTAGATTTAATAGCAACTAGCGAATCGCTAACTGATCAGATTATGTGAGTCACTGTGAATTAAAATTAACTATGCATGTTATGCTGTTCATGTAGAAAGCATTCAGATGTAGAGTTTTGTCCTTGAGCAGTCTGGTTAATCTTGTATAAGTCACAGTTCCAATTTTTTTCCTGCTCCTGGCAACGCAAATATGATGTCCACAATTTATCCAAATGATGCCATCAGAGAGGCATCCAAAAGTTCACAAGGTCAAGTGGTCCCTCCCTTTCATATCTGCAAGCTGGGATGAGGTCATTCTGCTTAATCCCCCTATGTACCACAACTGAATTCATGGATAGTGCTCTCTGGGCCTAGATTAATGAGTCAAGCCCCAGCTGTGTCTATGCTTTTCTATAGCGGTACTGACAATGACTCCGTTCAGACTTGCAACGGCTGCTATAATTCAGCTAATGATTCATATGTGTATATTACATACCCTGTGAAATGAGGGTTTAAAAAAGTATATGGCAATCCACAATTTACAGTTCCAAATTTACGTTTTCTAATATGGATCCATGTGAAAATTGCTCACATAAATTGTGGTAAACTAAAATTATGCTCCCTTTTGGCCAGTTAAAAATGCCATTAGAAGCATTTCATTTGTTCTGTTTGATGACTGCAAAATAAAAAAATCAGAGCTGTCCCAAGTCTTCTGCACACTGCATGTGTTATCTGAAAGAGGCCATTTAGCTTTCCAGTTCTGATCATGGACAACTACAGAATGAATAGCCTTTATGTTGAAGAGATCCGAGGGGGAATGGTTAAATAGTTTAGCAAAAGCCATGGGGCAGAGCTGAGAGCACAAGTCCACAAACAAGCTATATGTTGTCAGCCCATAAAAGGGCTTGAGTGCTACTTCACACCAGGTGCAGTTCTGTGCGCTTTTTTCCTGCACTAAAATGCATGCAAGCTATTTTCCATGTATTTCAATGGCTCTAGTTCACACCAGCACAGTTTCCGGTGCAGAAAAAATGTAGAGCATGCTGCATTTTTTCTGCACAGAACTTTACTGGAACATAGCAAATTGTGTTCACACCACATGCAGTTCCAGTGCGTTTTTGATACAATTTGCTATGTTCCAGTACGGTTCTGTGCAGAAAAAAATGCAGCATGCGCTACATTTTTTCTGCACCAAAAACTGACTGCATTGGTGTGAACTAGAGCTATTGAAATACATGGAAAACACTGTGCATGCATTTTACTGCAGGAAAAAAACGCACGGCACTGTATCTGGTGTGAACTAGCACTTAAACCTAAGCGAAAACATTATATATCAGCTTACCAATTTTTACATGTGATGATTATATTGATTAACTTTTTTTAGGCTTTCTTTCTTTTACTTTCATCTGGTGAACCAGCCAGCAAATCTGATTTTCAAAAGCACAAACTCTCCAGCAGAATTGATCAGCTTATATTTATTCATGCAAAATCCCAAATGGAAAAATACCTGCTTGCTGTAACTGATTATAAAGTGTGAGCTGGAGCTTGGCTTTAATTTGTTAGTGCACCTATATCTGCAAATACAGTACATGTAACACTACCTTCCGCAGACTGACAATGGTGCTGTCGGCTGTGTCCCTCATTCCTCCAGAGTAGTGCCTTGCTACTACAGGTATGTTACTTGCCTGATCACCAGGTGAAAAGAGGGGAAAAAGCCAAAGAAAAGAAAACAGACGCAGCCACCACATCTAATGATTGGTAAGCTGCGATATGTCACAATTTTTGGTTTAATGTTTAAAGAGGAAGTAAACCCTGATGGGTTTTACTTCCCCTTTATTCCTCATCATTACCCTGCAATGTAAAAGCATAATAGGCTAGTATGCATCACGTACTAGCCTATTATGTGACACTTACCTGCATTGGAAGCCTGCGCTGTCCCTGCTCCAGGCCGCATCCATTTTCGCCCCTCTGCCTTCCGGGGGCCACAGACACCAGCTCTGTGATTTGCCGGAGCCGCGTGATGTTACTCCCACGCGGCAAAATCTCAGTGAAGAAACGGCATGGAGGCCGTTTCTTCACTGCGCATGTGCCCGATGATGTTGGCACATGTAAGTACACTGTACATCTCCATCACCCAATACGCTCTCTGGGTGTTTGAACTCTTGTATGGTTGTGTTTTGCCATTTCTGGTAATCACTTTGGTTAAAACTTTGCATTACGTCACTGATCACTAGCACCTGTTTGTTACATTTTCTTAATCAAGCATCCTATATAGTCTAACTAAAACTCATCCTTTTTTCAAGGGTTCCTTGGCAAGATGCCTACAAATTGCCCAAAAATTGCATAGAAGCCAGAGGGTGGATCAAACCAGCTTTTTAGTTACACAAGCTGCCTGTTTATATTGTGAATCTATACAACCTTCTAGCTGCTGGCATCCAAACCACCAACCATTGGTTGATAAGGAGGATGTCCCATGCCTGCACAGCATTTGGTCTGCCCTCCCCTGCCCCTCTGCGTCAGTACTGGGATCACATTAGCTTAGTAAAGCCTAGTACGCACTACTATTTTTTTCTTTGTTCAACCCAGCGGGCTGAATGAAAAAGAAAAAAATGATAGCTATGAGATGTTCGTACAAGGATCTCCCCCGCTAAGCTATTGTGTTATGAGTGGTATGCACCCTCCCCCAACAGAACTCCCCGGTCAGCACTATCAGCCAATGGATTGGATGCCGATCGGCAGACTTTTTTGGTCATGCCCCTTCTAGAAAAGCAGGCCAAACGACTGGCTGGCTTCTGTCAGACCATCTGCCGTACACATGGGCCAAATGCCGACCGGTTTCTATTGAAACTATGTTCTACATGTGTAGATGTTGTTGCATGATGTAAAGCTATTTGTTTTTTACATTTTAGAATGAGATGCCTCAAGGTTGTGCATAATTTTCAAGGGAGTCATGACTGAAAAAAGGTTGAGACACTGTATTAGCCACTTGCTGTCCTTAGACTATACATATACGGCCTTGGAACAAGTGGTCAGCTGGTATAATTTTTTAGTGCCAGTAATGGGGCTTTTCTGGTAAAAGTGATCCAAGCAGCTCTACAGATTGCTCTAGAAATTGTGTGTGTGTGTGTGTGTGTGTGTTGTCTTCAAACTTTTTGTCCTGTGTGCATTTTAAAGAATTTACACATATCTTTAAAATTTCTACATATCTGCAGCCTTTTGAAGTCATTAATCATGTTGCCATAGCAGTAAGCAATTAATGACCAGCACACAAAAAATGTGCCCTGCTAAGCAGTATCTTTAAAAATGCAGCACAGGGAAATGTTCATCCTTTGTAATCCAGTAAATTTACTGTATACTCAAAACATGTCTGGAGACCATCTACTGGGTTCTACAACAAGTATGAACCTGGAAAAGCTGCTTATATCCGTTATTTAAAAATATAGCAGCGCCTATAAGAATTATTAAAAGAATATTCCCAAACTTGTATATGGGGTGAAATGAAGTTGAACATTTCTGTGAAATGAAAAAAAATACGAACCCAATTCACACAGTATTCAATTTGAATGCCGGTCACTGTATAAAGGTGGGTACATATCTGCAGTTTGTGGTAACATGCTATGGCAACACAAGGTAAAAGGTGAACTGGGATGTGGTGACATTCATTTTGATGACACAACATATTGTACCAAAATGAACTTGCACAAAACATGGATGTGAACAACAGTCAGGTATTTATTGCAGGACATTGTTCCTGATGGAGAGATTTCATCTGACTTCCAGCCCTGTTGATCAAAACAGGTGAAGATATTTCCCCAGTGGGAACACGAGCAACATTAAAAACCTGACAGATGTTCTCACCTTTCATAAACTATCGTAGAATAAAAAGTATTGCATGTTAGGGCAAGGCTCAATGTAAAGTGTCCTGGACCGATTGAATGGCGTGGTCTGGAGCACAGTTCAGTTGTACCCCAAAACAGTGGACGTGTGCAATAGAAAATCCGTGCTTGAGCATGGAACTCTCGTAGATCACTGATCACACCCAGAGTATAGAAGCAGAGATGGTGGGCAGAGGTGAGGGTGTAAGCATGCTCTGGCCAGGCACAATACAGCACAAACCAGTGGGAAGAATCATTCTTGGGCATGGTACAAGGCAACCTACACTTTAACAGTCTCTGTGCGCAAAAGTGCCTAAAAACGCCCCAGTGTGAAAAGGGGTTTTCGGTTATCTCGTTGTCTAGACAGTTACTGTCCTACATGCTTAAAAGTGATAACCAAGGCTTTACAGATCGTTTTCATCAACCAAATAAAAGGCAGGCAAGCTGGACGATGAGACTCTTGAGATTGTGTAAAAAGTTATAAGAATATAATGCCTGGTACACACTATGAGCTTGCTGGGCTGAATAAAAAAAAAAAAAATTGAGGAGCTCGAGAGGAGGTCTCTGTACTAACTATGCGATGCTAGTACACCGATTTCCCCACTAAGCTATTGAGCATTGAGGCTCCCTTCACCTTTCATATTAAACACACCAATGCAAAATAATAACACACCTGCATGTTTTTCCCATGATACTTTGAACCACAGGGCATAGTCATGTTGGGGTGCCACAGAAATTGAATGGTATGTGAAGTGCGCATTACTGCAACACATAAAAGTGCGAAAGCAGCCTGAATCTCGTAAAAATAAACTAAAAACCTAAAAATTCTCACCAGAAGTTGGGAAACTTCAGATATAATCACATGACACCCCTTGTTACATTTAAAGTGATACTAAACACACACTGTTTAACTGACATTGCCCCTTCCATTTCTGTATATGGATGATGGCACTGTAATTATTTCAATAAAAAAAAATATTCTAAGTACCTTTTTCCTAATAGATATACAGCCTGTCTGCAGGGAAACATAAGCAGGAGGAGCCTCTAGTCCTCTGTTGCTGGTCACGTGTTCAAAATTAAAAAAAAAAAAAAAAAAAAAACAGCCTTTGGAATACAAAGTAAAAATAAACAATAAATGGTTTTAAATTGTCATAGAAATATTCATTTGAAATCAAATTTGCATTATTTTTTGCAATAACATGGTGTGGGCGGATTTCTACCAGTGACAGGTTGTGTCAAGCACTCCAGCCTGTGTCTTAGAATAGGAGGGAGGTGAAGCCACCATTAATCTACATGTAATATTTCACCCCAATGAGTTTAGCTGGTTAGTGGGCATGGAGGAGGAGAAAGGGAGTGGGCTGTTATGTACCACTGTGTATATGCCCACATATGACTCTATAGTCACATGGGCTGCTCAAATATGATGGGGAGGAAATCCTTAGCATAGAAACTCACTGAAAACTGAGCATGTGCAGAGTTGCCACCACAGCAGCAAAATCACTAGCAGAATTAGTGAATTACATGAACAGCATGTAATACACCATATATTGAGGTTTTTTTTTTTA
The DNA here is from genome assembly GCA_018402905.1 of Glandirana rugosa. Taxonomy (NCBI): domain Eukaryota; kingdom Metazoa; phylum Chordata; class Amphibia; order Anura; family Ranidae; genus Glandirana; species Glandirana rugosa. The sequence continues at coordinate 1,230,440 of BLSH010040907.1, forward strand.
TGATGTGGGTTCAGTGACACCAATTGTGACTGGAAAATAATTGGTTGCACCAGTGATGATTTAGGTGCATGCTATTATAAATGTATATACTTTGTGCATTTTCATTAATTTAAATCCCTTTGCAGAGAACGGTTTTCAACTTGACATAATGATCAATTTCTCTTGATTCACAGTAATTCAGTGTTCTAGGACAATACCCCAGAGCAGCGTGTACAGCAAGCATTTTGCAACGCTTTTGGCAAGTTTCAAGCAGCTTTGCTGTTAACATTTTCAGAAGAAAACTTCAGTTCCAGTTTTGAACTACTAAACAAGGAATAATGTAATTGCTGACTGCAACTTTAACTCTTTTTCTGTCATCAACGTAAAGATTTGCTTACCCATTATGAGTTGTCAGCTTTCTTTTAGAAATCATTCCACTACTCAATCACTTCCACATCAAATACATGTAATTTCCCAGGCTTACCTGTACCCCCTGGATGCCTAGGATCTCCATGGCAGGTGTCAGGATGGAAAGTGTTTGAAAACCAGCTGATCTCCTCTGTAAAGAATGGGCCTGGAAGCGTTCAGCTCTGAGCACTTTCAGGTTCAGAGCTGTCAATCTCAGGCCACTCGGGCTGGGAAAGAAGCTAATTAACCAGTACCACACCGCACGCAGTATATTTACTGCGGGGAACACAGTTAACCCCTAGATCGCCTCCTGCAGGTTAACCCCTTCACTGCCAATGACATTTACACAGTAATCAGTGGACATTTAAATTTCTGATTGCTGTATAAATGTCACTGGTCCCAAAAATGTGTCAAAAATAAAAATGTCCGACATGTCTGCCCCAATATCGCAGTACCGCTAAAAATCGCAGATCGCCGCCATTACTAGTAAAAAAAAATAAAATAAATAAAAACCCCAGAAATTAATTCTCATCATCCGTAAACGCAGCAACCTTTGCACAAACCAATCAAAGGCCGATTGAGATTTTTTTTTTTACCAAAAATATGAGGAAGAATATAAAATCGGCCAAAACTGATGAAAAAAAAATGTTTTTTTTATATTTTTTTTTATTATTTCAATTTTAGCAAAAAGTAATAAATATCTTTTTTTTTTTTTTGCAAAATTGTCGCTTTTTCTTTGTTTATAGCGGCAATCAGAAATGACGCAGCGGTGATCAAATACCACCAAAAGAAAACTATTTGTGGGAAAAAAAAAGGATGCAAATTTCGTTTGGGTACAACGTCGCACGACCGCACAATTGTCAGTTAAAGCGACGCAGTGCCGAATCGCAAAAAGTGCTCTGGTCAGTAAGGGGGTAAAACTTTCCGGGGCTGAAGTGGTTAAGCACAGCTTATATTTTCCTGACTAACTGAATATAAGGATGATATAAGGGGTCTAGTGCAGGTGAGAGGTTCT
>BLSH010040907.1:1258914-1279066 GCA_018402905.1 Glandirana rugosa
AAAATGTGTAAACCCACCACAGCAATGGTATATTTCAGGGTGACTCCCCCCATAGAACAAGAAAAAATATATTTTTGTAACCAATCAGCACAGCAACGCAGGTGCGAATCACACATTATTTCTGTGTTTGCTACATTGTGAACCCAGGCTTGGAAACATCTACACAGAAGAAACAACAACATTTGCTTTTCTGCTGAATTTTTTCTCAATGATACAAAAATAAATGATCAACAGATGCATGATGTTCATATTCATATGACCAATGTTTTTATATAAAAAAGAACAAGATACCCCCCTCAGTGGGACTTTATATGGTAACGACACCACCCAAATGTGTAAAAAAGATCAAATTTTATTTAAACATATTTAAAAACCGTATCAATCATCTGAGTGAGGTTTCAAAAAATTTGCATGACGCAAAACAAAAGCAAAGCATGGTTATCTTGTTTCAAGACCACGCCTTTTGTCAGGGGTATTAACAGGAGAATATGAGAATGATAACCTTGTCTAATGCACTAACAGATGCAGTATTCAGTTGAAGATAAAACGCCCAAAGAGTTTTTTTTCGAGTAGGCTACAAAACCCCAGGTTGTTTCCTAGAGGTGCACACACTGCCAGGGAAGACGGCGTGCGGACGGCCTGCGGACACACAGACCCAGGATGGAAATTTCTCCCCACAGACAGGGAGAACCTTATCAGCGGTATATCCCGCTGTATACTGCCTCCGCATTAACCATTAACTAGCCTCCCCTCCTTTTCTCTGTATGTGGGATACTCCCATACAGCCCCAGCGCACCTCTAGGATAAAACCTGGGGTTTTGTAGCCTACTCGTTTTCACCAATACCCGGGGCTGAAATGTTCCACCCTCCCACCACACCACCATTGGCAGTGCTGTCCATCTCTGTATGATTTAGATCTTCAACTGAATACTGCATTTGTTAGTGCATTAGACAAGGTTATCATTCTCATATTCTCATGTTAATACCCCTGACGAAAGGTATGGTCTTGAAACACGTCGGGTACCGAATATTTTCTTCGGATACTGGATTGTAACAATGTTCTTTTGATCTTTAGATGCACATATATGCGCTATGCTATTGTAAGATGTTCAAGATAACCATGCTTTGCTTTTGTTTCGCTTCATGCAACTTTTATGAAACCTCACTCAGATGAGTGATCTGGTTTTTAAATATGTTTAAATAAAATGTGATCTTTTTTACACATTTGGGTGGTGTTGTTACCATTTAAAGTCCCACTGAGGGGATATCTTGTTCTTTTTAGTACAAGGGGATGTGGTAACCACCATCCAGTTTTGCAATGGTGAAAATATACTCTTGGCTCTGAGGATTTCTAACAGAGCTGCTGCTTTTCCCTGCTCAAGGCATAAGAGAAAGCAAGCCACAAAACCACAGATAACACATGGGGTGAGGAGGAGAGAATAGAAATGTACTAAGCTATTTTTAGCTGTCAAACATAACACAATGGTTTGTACTAGGCAATTTGTCATCATTAATTTTACCTCAAAGAAGTGCAATTGGTACATGTAAAGCAAACCTGTACAGGCCACTATAGATGTAAACAACAGTGTAAAGATAGCATTGTAAGGTGACTCGGATTACATTTACTCCTTCACCTCATCCCCAACACTGCATTATCAGAGCTCCTTGAAACATGGGGAAAATGAGAATATGCCTGACTGCCGTGCACAGGGCTGTTTAGTCCTGAGCATCTAATAGCCATGCCCAATCAATGCCAGGTGAGGGCCAGGGAGAGAGAAGGTGTGCCAACTGTGTTCTGTGTACAACTGACAACTAACAGTGAACTACTTACTGACTATCAAGAGCCAGTGACATCATGTAGGCAATCAAAATGCTACATGGTGAGGAGGCCCTCCTATCTGCATCTGTCATCACAGCCTTGTGCCTGTACCTGTAAAAAGGGGTTAAAATAGCCATGGCCAGCAATAAAAAAATAAATGAGATATTGCAATTGCTAAAATATATTTAATCCAGTCAGGAGGTGGAGCTAACCATAGAGAGTCCATTTACCTTCTTTTTCCTCCCGCTTTACCTTGTGAAATAAAAATCATATGTATAGGCATCCAAAGGTCAAAATATAATGTACACACAAAACGTGAATGCATCAAATTTATGACTTTTGCAATGTGGTCTTTAGCTAACCCAGTGAGCTCTGGGGATCATTTGTCAAATATCAAATGTTTATCTTTAATATGTATACACCATTCTTTGTTTACAAATAAAGATAAAACATCAGCTTAAAACAAAAAAAAAAAAATTATAGCAAATAAAAAAAAAAAAGTACATTTTACCAAGCTATTAAGAGCTCACTCTAGTGCAGGGGTGGACAGCTAATTTTCCCAACAGGTCACACACGAATGTGTGACGTTGCGGAGGGCCAAACTTAAAGCAGTATTAAACCCAAAAGGGAATATTTATAATAATGCAGTTAACCAATTCTTAGATGTGATGGCTGCATTCGTTTTCTTTTATAGGCTCTCTTATTTTTACCTGGTGATCAAGATAGTTAAGTGTGTCGTTTTTCAAAAGAATAAGCTGTCCGGCATATGTAGCAGTTACAGGGTTCAAACAAACTGTTTACTGACAGGGGTGCTTACAATGATAAGCTTTTAAGTAAAACCTTTATCCCAAAAGTAAAAAAAAAAAAGGTTTACTGTAACTGCTTAAAAAGTGTGAGCAGGAGTACAGCTTAAATTTGTTAGTGGATATAAATGTGCTAGTACATCAAATACTCCCCTCCCCCAAAATTAACAATGCTGCTGTTCAAAGGTGCCCCCTGTGCTGCTTTATCTAGAATGGAGCACTCTAATATGGGAGATCACCAGCTAAAAAAAAACTGGATTTTTGTGACTTACCGTAAAATCCCTTTCTCCGAGTTCGTCGACAGGCGCAGCAACTCTTAGGACTAAGTGGATTATACTGCCCTCTTCAGGAGTTTACTAGGCAGAACAGGCAGTTCTAAAAGCAAAAAAGAACAGTAACAGACACAGCCCCTCCCAGGGGGCAGTCCCCACTGGCAGATAACCCCACACCCAGCTCTGCTAGCTCAGTTCGTAACAAGCAGTGCAACATCAGAGGGGTGGGTGCTGTGCCTGTCGACAAACTCAGAGAAAGGGATTTTACAGTAAGTCAAAAAAATCCCGTTTTCTCTTTCATTCGTCGACAGGCACAGCAACTCTTAGGACTAAGTGGGACATCCAAAAGCAGTGCCTAAAAATGAGGGGTGGGTAACAGAACAAGAACAGAACTACACCCAACTGAACCCTCGGTGAGGAACCACACGTGTCTCACACGGCCGCCTGCAAAACTTTGCGGCCAAACGCAGCATCCGAGTATGCTAAAAACATGAACTTTGTAAAACCTTGAGAAGATGTGCACAGAGGACCAAGTAGCCGCCTTGCACACTTTAGACGCAGACGCATGATGTTGAAAAGCCCAGGAAGTACTAATCACCCTGGAAGAGTGAGCCGTTACCGGAAAGAGAGGCTCCAGACCCCGAACAGCATAGGCTTGGGACACCGTCTGTCTAATCCAACGTGAGATAGCAGCCGAAGAGGCCGCCAAACCTTTGCGTGGGCCATCCACCATGACAAAAGAGGGTCTGACCTCCGAAAAGGAGGCTGTGGACGCCAGATACACCCGCAGGGCCCAAACAACATCCAGGGAGTGCAAAGCGACCTCCTTAGGGTGAGACGGGCGTGAGCAAACCCAAAGAAGGACATGTCCTCATTGATGTGGAAAGAGGACACCACCCTTGGCAAAAAAGAAGGTGACGGGCGCAAAACCACCTTATCCTTATGTAGGACCAAATAAAAAGACCTACAAGACAGAGCCGCCAACTCAGACACCCACCAGGCAGATGTGATAGCCATCAGGAAAGCCACTACCTGCAAAAGCGACTGCAGAGAGATTTCCCTGATATTCACAAAAAAGCGGCTTCTGAAGCACCGAAAGGACCAAATTGAGGTCCAATGGCGCCAAAGGCGACCGTACCTGGGGGGCGACCTGTCGAACCCCCTCCATGAAAGCATCAATGAATCAATGAATGCGTCACCAAAGGATGCTGAAAAAAGTTCGCCAGAGCAGAAACCTGAACCCAGATAGTGCTCAACGCCAGTTTCTGGAAACACAGAGTCCGAGACCCCTCGATTCCTCAACACCTGGGATTCAATAGCCAGGCTGTTAAAGCCAGAGAGGGTAAAGCAGGGTGCAGGATGGGTCCCTGGGACAGAAGATCCTTGCGAAGCGGGAGCCACCAGGTAATGTCCACCACCATCCGTACCACGTCTGCGTACCAAGGACGCCGTGGCTAACCCGGAGCAACCAGAATGGTCGGGATACCCTCTGCTTCTATTCTGCGCAGAAGGTGCGGAAGCAGTTTCAGAGGAGGAAGGCATAAGATGAGCCGATACCGAGCCCACGGAGCTACAAGAGCATCTGCCGCGACCGCTAGGGGTCCCGTGTCCTGCACCTTCCAATTAAGATGGGACGCTAGTAAGTACACGTCTGGGACGCCCCATCTCAGACAAATCTGATGAGACACATCCGGGTACAGGGACCACTCTCCCTGGTCCAGGCGCTGACGACTGAGATAGTCCACCTGCCAATTTTCTACGCCCCGTATGTGGACGGCAGAGATTGCCGGAACGTGGTTTTCTGCCCACTGCAGGATGGGAGCTACCTTCGAGGCCGCAGCAGAGCTTCTCGTCCTGCCCTGGTGGTTCACGTATGCCACAGCCGTGGCATCGTCCAACCGGATCCGGACAGGGCACTCGTGTAGTCTTGACATCTAATGGGAAAGGCAGCACCAAATCGCCTGCAATTCCAGGACATTGATCGGGAGACGAGACTCCTCCGGAGACCACCGTCCCTGGGCTGAGAGAAGCCCCAGGACTCCACCCCAGCCTGTCAGGGGCACAAGTGAGGAAGAGGGGGGGAAAGACCACCCACTATGCTCACCCCAGAGGGGGGCCCGTCAGCTCCCCCCCCCCCGGGCCCCCAAAGGTGAGGGGGGGCGTACTTACACAATCTAGTCGGGCGGTTCGGGGGATCCCACCCGAGACAGCTTAGACTCTCCCGGCTAGGCCGGAGGGAGCTGTCGGCCCTGGGCGCACTGCGTGCGATGGTGGGGCGTTTAACCCGTAGGGCCACTCCGTCCGGCCAGGCTAGTCACGGTTGACCCAGCGTGAAGCATCCGATCTAACACGTGATGGCCGGCTGGGGAGAGTACCTGGGTCCGAGACCCAGCCTGTCACCCAGCATGGCTGCTTGATTGTAGTCTTCATCTGTGAGGCTGTCTCCTGACAACCGAAGTGGCCCAGAGAGGTACCACAGATCCCAACAGGGAGCCTAGGTCTAACTCCTTGCACTAGGCAGAGAAAACTGCGCTAGCAGAGCTGGGTGTGGGGTTATCTGCCAGTGGGGACTGCCCCCTGGGAGGGGCTGTGTCTGTTACTGTTTTTTTTGCTTTTAGAACTGCCTGTTCTGCCTAGTAAACTCCTGAAGAGGGCAGTATAACCCACTTAGTTCTAAGAGTTGCTGTGCCTGTCGACGAACGAAAGAGAAAAATAGGAGGTAAAAAACCCTTAAAAAATAAATAATAATAATAATGCTACCAAATCTAATGATTGGTAAGCTAAAGCTGCAACATATTACATATTTGCTGTTGGCTTTAATTCTGTTTAAAATTAATGTTGGACCTGATGAGTACATAAAAATATAGAAAACAAATACCTGGGGCAAGAAATAATAGGCAAAACTGCTACTGAAATAGGTCTCTTCCAGACGGGTGGTCAGGGGCTGGTATAAAAACAGGCAGCTTATACCAGCCCCCGGCCACCTATCTGTCCTGTAAAATAGCCAGATGGGCTATTCATATGTCACGGCCACAATGCTTTGCAGCTGTAGCATTATTAACTCTGGGTACAGAGCCCCACTGCTTGTCAAACAAGCTCACTGAGCTCAAAGGGGCCACGCCACAACCGTATACAATGCATGCGACTGTGGTGCTCACGTGATGTTCTCACACCAGAATGGAAATTCCCTGCTGTACCGATCAGCTCCTCAGGCTCTCTCCCTTCCAGTTCTTGCAGACCTCCACATAGATATCCATCAGCATGCCTCTCTGAGCTGGTCAGCTTCCTCAGAAAGAAGCATACTGACAATGGAGGCATCTAGAGCCGGAAAGGGGCAGCCATAGGGCTGGATGTGGCCCTGGGGCCGCAATTTGCACAGGTCTGCTCAAGTGGCGAATACATTTTCCTTTATAAACGATAACTGTAGAAAAAGTATAGGTTATAGTTTAATATACAGATTACTGACATTTATGGTTTCAGGTAATTTTAGTGAACGTCGGAATAGTTGTAATGTTTACTATTAGCAATTCATTGATTTTGGTTGTTTGGAGAAATGCATTACAGTTTTATGAAGTAAAATGAATGTGTCTTACTGTAGAAAATAAGTAAATACAAACAAAATGAAAGTTTACTAACCTGCTGAATTAATTTACTGTCTTTCTGAACATTCTCTCTAGGAGGAACTTTACCAAACAACTTCCAGCCGGGAGCACTTAGTCCAGGTGATTTTAGATCTTTAGATTTTTTAGAGAAGAAGTTTCTGTTGAGAGAGAAAAAAGGCATTTATTAAAAAAAAATACAAGTCTTAAAGTATTAAAGTGATTGTAAAGTCTCATTTTTTCCTATAAAAATAACAAACATGTTATACTTACCTGCTCTGTTGCACGCTCCATTTAGACACGGAGCCCCGATCCGGCCCCATCCCCTCTTTCTCCTGATTGGCTAGAGGGCTCTGATTGACAGCAGCGGGAGCATCTCGGACGGCTGAGACACGTGTGGACATTGCTGGACAGAGGGACCTCAGGTAAGTGTTAGGGGGGCTGCTGCACACAAATGGCTTTTTACATTCATGCATAGAATGCATGAAGATAAAAAAAACCTTCTGACTTTACAACCCCTTTAACCGCTTCCACGCCGTGCGCAGTATATTTACTGCGGCAGTGTGGATACGTCCCACGAATCGGCATAAATAAACGGCGATTTGCGGAGTGGCCGCTAGGGGGGCGCATGCACACGCGGTGAGCGGCCACAGCAAAAGAACGGGGAACCGCCGATGTAAACATGGCGGTTCCCCGTCCTGTCAGTGGAGACATAAGAGATCTACTGATCCCTGTCACTGGGATCAGTTAGATCCCTTATGCTCATAACAGCCCAGCCTGCAGGTTAACCCCTTCACTGTCAATTACATTTATACAGTAATCAGTGGATATTTACATTTCTGATCGCTGTATAAATGTCATTGGTCCCAAAAAAGTGTCAAAATGGTCCGACATGTCCGCTGCAATGTCGCAGCACTGCTAAAAATCGCAGATCGCCGCCATTACTAGTAAAAAATAAATAAATAAAAACCCCAGAAATAAATGATCATCCATAAACGCGGCCACTTTTGCGCAAACCAATCAAACGCCGATTGCGATTTTTTTTTACCAAAAAAATGAGGAAGAATATAAATTAGCCAAAACCGATGAAAACATTTTTTCTTTTATATATTTTTGGGATTTGTATTTTAGCAAAACGTAAGAAAAACTTTTTTTTTTTTTTTTGCAAAATTGTCACTCTTTTTTGGTTTATAGCGGCGATCAGAAATGACGCAGAGGTGATCAAATATCACCAAAAGAAAGCTATATTTGTGGGGAAAAAAGGATGCAAATTTGGTTTGGGTACAACGTCACACGACCGTGCAATTGTCAGTTAAATCGACGCAGTGCCGAATCGCAAAAAGTGCTCTGGTCCTAACGTGGGAAATCCTTCCGGGGCTGAAGTGGTTAACTAAAGGCAAAACTTTTTTCTTTATAGCTTTGGATAGAGTGGAGAGGAATTAGAACACCTGTTTTTGTCCTGTATACTATTATCATTAAAAAGCGTAAGTAAAAGAAAAAAAAAAAAAAAAAAAAAAACATTTTTGGGTTGTCCCCAGAAAAGTAATGGACATTTAAATCTTACAATGGGAACACTAGTTGTGGTGGCCTAGGGGGTTCCAATGGATTCCCTTAATTTGCAGGTATTTTCTCTCACTTCCTGTTTTGGCTATGGAACAGGAAGTGAATGTTAATCTTCCCAATGGGACACAAATGGCAAAAAACTAAAATCTAAAATGAAAAAAAAAAAATAGTCTAAAGGTCTACTTTAAGACTTCAAAATACATCTATTTCTAACAATGTCAAGAGATGCAACTATTCTGTCAGTATGAATAACAGATTATTCAACTCTGTGTACTCATTCTTGCTATTCTATCATGAACTGCATGCCAAAAGTTAAGCAGAGTGACCCATGTCTACATAATTACAGTATAGGTATGCAAAATCGAAATCTCAAAGTCTTTAAGAGGTTAACAGTTCAAAACCTATTTTAAATCATTTTAAATTTGCAGTTTTCACTGACAAACGTTCAATCCTGCCATGAAAATACTTAATCAGACATATTCTGGTAGGGGGCATGCACCCTGCTTCCGATTAGATGCAAGAACCTCAGCGGAGGTTCCTGTGACTAGCTGTGAGAGGCAGCCTCATAGAAAGCAAGAGAATCAGCCGGCTCTCACAACTAACCATGGCCACTTGCATGTAATCACATACAGCAATCCCATGCCACTGATTGGCCTTGGACACTGGCTGCCTCCATACAGGGTCGATCACTGCATGAGCAATTACATGAGAGTGGCTTTGATTAGCTGCAAGAACCAGAAGAACCAGAGGTACAGACTACAAACTTCCTGTGCAGTAAAAATGAGCCATACAGTTACATTGGGAGGAAAACTCGTGGATGCTAAAAATGTAGGATTGGGGGGGTTTAAAGGGGGGAAATTAATGGGTTTCTTTTTTATCCCACATTAATGCTTACCTAGGTGGGTGCAGAACCGGGAGATCGAACATCGCCGATGGCTCGGATTTCCCAGCACCATGAGCAGAGAGCTGTAGACTGTCAGTCACAGCTCTCTGCTCATCTCCCTCCATGCTCATTGGAGGGATGGACTGTGGAGGGACAGAGCGGACCCTCCCAGGTCCTCAGCAGCTCACTGAGAGGCTGAGACGAGTGTGAGTCCAGGCATCTGGTGGATCCAGACTCCCATTGTTGGGATGACGTGGTGCCTGGACTGATATCCATGACATTAGCGTCCGCTCTCTGCTGAAAACAGGTCACAGGAGTGCAAAACGAATTGAACTCCTGTGATCCATAGGAGAAGACCAGCCAAACTAGCTTTGGCTGGACTTCTCCTTTAAGAAGAAAGGCAAAATAATGGGAGGGAAGAAGAAAGGGAGAAAACTCCCCCAGAACCATTGGGAGGGGGGGGGGTGAATCTCTAAAATGTTGGTGGTTAATGGGGTGTGCCCTCTTTATGGTAAGTATGTCCCTTTTGTACTTAGTGTGCCCCTTTTTGTTGGGGGGGGGGGTTCAGTTAGAGCAGGTTTACATTTCTCTTCTTACTGAATAGCTCAGATTACAGGCTAAAGGCACAGAGTCATTTAAGTTGCTCTGAGCCTTGTAATAACTAACAGCCAATCACAGTAATCACTATTGCATACAGTAGCTTTGTACACTTCTCTCAGATCAGCTCTGTGCCTTTAGTCTGTGATCTGAGCGGTCTAAGAACAGTGCAATCGCTGACATTTAACAGGACACCCTTGCCTTATTTCTGGACTGCCTTTTATAAACCGTACTCATCCACCACCCTGCCATTTTAAACTGCACAGTGGTAGTGAACAGGTTAAGACACTGGTGTTCTTTCATTTGAGAAAAAAAAATGATTTCAGCAATAACATTTTTTTTTCAATTATGCATCCATGCATATTCACTAAACTCTAAAGAAGCATTTGTTTCCTTTGATTAAAACTGGTCATTGCAAATGCTAGAGCTGTATTCAAATAATTTCTCATTTCAAATAAAAGACACACGTGTTCCAGTAAAAAGATATTTTTTTAGCATAATGATCATGCTGTTTCCATAATCAAATACAAAAAGGAGAAAAGAAAATTATCAAAAATAGCTAACCATCTCAAAGTTTGCAAGCATTTTTTATTTCTACAATTCTTGTGATCTACCACAGCTATTTCCTTTTCTCTTCTTCCCCTGTGAATTTTGAGTGAAACCATGTGTCAAAGCATTACTATCCCGTGAATTATGCAGCGCTGGATGTGAACCCAGAGCATTTAACAAACAATTTCTTCATTGTCTCTTGACCTTGCTTTCTATCAGTGGAGGAATTCTGAAGCAATAACTAATAACTTAAAAACAGAGAATCATTATAAATGTATTCCAACTAACAAAGAGAACAGTGAGTCTAACAAAATAAAGATTCTACTGATATTCTTTAGAGGGGAATGAGGCCTAGACCATCCCTTCCATCAGACAATATAAGACACGTTGTTTGTGTATTTTATAAGAAACATTAGGCGTGTGCAGCTGCTGTTTCTCCTAGATCCATTCTATCCAGCCACCATACTAGGGAGGTGCAAGCCATCACTAGGCAGCTTCTTCTGTTCTTAGCACTGGCACCCTAATAAAGCAAACAGTGGTATCATTAGAAGTATATCCCACCCAAGTTTTAAAAAGGTTAAGTGAGGCTAGAAGCAAGTGCCTAGCCACAGGTATATGTGTAGAAGTGCTGTACTAAATTTCCAACTGCCTTGTCACAATATACTGGGCTTAAAGTGGATGTAAGCCCAATTCATGAAATTTGAGCTGGGCACATAGATCTGCAGTGTTTTCTTATCGCTCTTCAAAGCACTTCATCTAGTAGCTGTCTCTTGCTGTGTAGTTCTGTTATCGGCCTGATAAGTTGTCACGCGTTCTCAGAGACGGGGAGGTTGCTATATATAGATTAGCAGTGAAATTGCTGTCTCGGAACAGAGCTAAGCACATTGCTTTCTTCCTTTACCTATGAGGTGAGGGGGGAGTTTGCCTTTCCTCCAATCAGCTGTCTTGGCTGTATTCCAATGATCCACTCCCAGAGGTAACCAGGAACAGAAAAATGTTAACACGATCTCCACTTTCTAAAGGATATATACAGAAGATAACAGCAGATATACATTTAATACTTATGAAGGGAGATTGGTTTCATCCCTGTGTATCACCTGAGGCTGTTCACTTCACTGGGTATATGGAGGGTTTACATCCACTTTAAGAATCCCCGTTAGACTGGCAAATTCTATATTTCTACTCCTTCACGCCGACCGTACGCAAATATGCGGCCTCGACTTTTAGAGGTTGTACAATTTTTTTTTTTGAGCCGGTGGTTGGCTTTCTTGGGATAACTGATGTGGCTAATAAGCCGCTCAGCTGTTATCCCAAGCAGTGGGAGGGGACGTGCCCCCCCAGGCCCCAGCGGCCAGCCAATATGTCCGCCAGCTGACCAGAGACCAGAAGGAAGCCGTAAGCATAAGCCGTAATTTCACAGAAGACTTGAAGGCGCGAAATTGAAAAAATAAATAAAAAACAACAGTATTCAAAACTGCCAAACTTGGACATTGTCAAATACCGTAGTTTGTCGCCATTCCACTAGTGTGCACAAATTTAAAGCATGACATGTTAGGTATCTATTTACTCGCCGTATCATCATCTTTCACATTATGCAAAAACATTGGGCTAACTTTACATTTTTTTGGGGTTTTTTTAATTCATGAAAGTGCATTAAATTTAAAAGAAAAAAAAAAATGTGTTCGAAAGACCGCTGCGCAAATACCGTGTGACAAAGATTTGCGCTCACTTCCTGTCCCATAGCCAAAACAGGAAGTGAGAGGACATCCCTCCAAAGTTAGGGTAATCTCTGGTTGTCAATAGAACGCTCTAAAAAAGGTATTTATATGCCTCATTTTAATAAAGGCCTTATACAGTGTGGTATGCCTAGCTCTAATAGAAGGGCTGGCAGTGACCATTTGTAAAATGTTATTTCTAATAAATGGGGGGGGGGGGGGGTTGGCGGAGACAGACACAGAACACGGAGCCGAGAGGACGTACGCTGACCACTGTAGTCAGGGCTTGGCAGCCCTGCTAATCATGGTCAGCACATCGAGGGAGATACAGGCAGTGCCAGGTTTTTTTTACATTTTAGAGAGGGGCAGATTACACAGCACAAACAACATGCTGTTTAATGTGCTTTAAGGGAAGAGGATCTCAATTTTTTTTAGGTTATCAAACACTTGAAGCTGAATGCACCTAAATGCAAGAAAAAGTAAAGTGTGAACTATAGCATTTACAATCACTACATTATTATTATACAGGATTATATAGCGCCAGCAGTTTGCGCAGCACTTTACAAGGTGAGGGCAGACAGTACAGTTACAAAAAAATTCAATACAGGAGGAATCAGAGGGCCCTGCTCGCCAGACCGTACAATCTAAAATGAAAATAAATGCATTTGGAAATGTCCTAAAATGCATATAAAAGAGCAGCCACACATTTAGTACTTGTGCTAAATATTACATGGAATTGATATGCCTCTTGTACGTGATATCAGCTCAGCTGCTCAAGTTTATACATCTTGACTGTCAAAAGTTCTATGTAACCGTTATTATTGCTTTTTTATTGACATGTAAAACTCTAAATAAAGATATTTGAAAAAATGCATATAAAAGTATACAAGATCATATGGTTATGAGAATGAGGCAGAGTTTTATACCAAGGGCAGACAAGTTAAAAAGTCTGCAATGTGAATACAGGACCTATGGTATGTTGACTGTGGAGGACTGTCGCTCTTTAAGGGTTCTTTCACACGAGTGGAGCACGTTTTTGCTCAGCGGAGATCCATCCGTTTATCCCCACAGAGCCGGCGGATGAGAGGACAGTCTCTGCACTCTGTGCAGAGACTGACCTGTCACAGCTCTAGTCTCCTCTATGGAGGATCGGATGAACACGGACCGTGTGTCCATGTTCATCCGATCCGCCAGACGGATGGAAAATAGGGTTTCCATCCATCTGTTTTTGGCGGATCGGAGTGGATCGGGTGTGAGCGGACATGTTATATATTTTTTTTTTTTTTTTTTTTGGTTGAACTGGATGGACTTGTGTCTTTTTTCAACCTGACTAACTATGTAACTATGTAACTATGACATCCGTCGCTCCATAGAGAGCAATGGAGCAACCGTTCGGGTTCGCCTGAAAAACTGACAGGTGGACCCGAACGATCCGCCCATGTGAAAGGGGCCTAAACCTGCCTACATTTTACACACACCCACATTTTGCAACAACAGCTATTTTACCTTTCACCAGTGTTCCCAAGATTAGTTACTTTACCTACAGCCCTGAGCACAACAATGTTCGGAACACAAATATAATCAGGTTACCAGACAGCTGCCGCTTTCAACAGAAGCAAATTCATATTACTTAAAAATGACATAATGGAAGACAATGTAGCTAAATGTAATGATTCAGCCGTTCATAAACTTGCCGATTTGCCAACAAAAGAAAAACTACATGGACAAACACAGACATCACCTACCAATTACAAAATATCATCAAAGTGATGTAAAAAAAAAAAAAAAAAAACACTGCTGCAACCGCTAGATCTAGATGGGGCTCAGGTAAGCATTAGGCATCATGCAAAAAGGACGTTAAAAAAACGTTCTAAAAACGTCAGTAGCTTTGCAGCTGTTTTCAGCGTTTTGCACTAGCGTTTTTGAGCACCTGGATTTCCCCCCCCCCCCCCCAAAATTGTCATATGTTAACGGGTTCTCACACCCAGCATATGCATACCACAAATTACACCCCAAAATACATTCTACTACTCCTGAGTATGGCAAAACCACATGTGCGAATCTTTTACACAGCCTGGCCACATACAGAGGCCCAACCATGCAGGGAGCGCCATTAGGCATTCTAGGAGCATAAATTACACACATAATTTCTTTACTACCTCTTGCACTTTTGAAGCTCCTGGAGCACCAGGACAATGGAAACGCCCAAGAAATGACCCCATTTTGGAAAGCAAACACCCCAACGTATATTCTAGGAGGCATAATGAGTCTTTTGAACATGTCATTTTTTCCACAAGTTTTTGGAAAATGTGGAAAGAAAATGAAAAGGCATTTTTTTTTCACACAAAGTTGTCCATGTATACAATATTTCTAACACACAGCATGTACATAGCAAAAATGACACCCCAAAATATATTCTGTTACTCCTCCCGAGTATGGCGATACCACATGTGTCAAACCAATAACCAACCAATTATAGTTGTCAGCAGCGCAATATATAAAAAAAATTCTCCTAAATGGGGCTAATACTTCTCCATGGTCATCCAGATGAATCCAAAAAACATCAGGGGTTAATCACGTGTGACACGTTTACACAGCCTGACCACATACAGAGGCCCAACATGCAGGGAGCAGGTGTTCTAGGGGCATACATTTCAAATCCAATTTGACTACCTTTTGCACTATTGTGAGGCACTGTGGTGGCATGGATAGGCAGGGTAGTGGCACGGATGAGCAGGGTAGTGGCACGGATGGGCACTGTAGTGGCATGGATGTGTCACGGATGAGAACTGATGTGGTATGGATAAGCATGAATGAGGCACAAATGAGCCATGGATGGGGATGGATGAGCCGGGGATGGATGGATAAGCCACGGATGGGTGGGTGAGCACGTATGGGTGGGTGAGCCCGGATGGGTGAGCATGGATGGATGGCTGGGTGAGCACAGCTGCGTGGGCGAGCATGGATGGATGGCTGGGTGAGCACGGCTGGGTGGGTGAACATGGATGGATGGATGGGTGAGCATGGATGGATGGATGGGTGAGCATGGATGGATGGGCGAGCACGGATGGATGGGCGAGCATGGATGGATGGGCGTGCATGGATGGATGGGCGAGCATGGATGGATGGGCCAGCATGGATGGATGGGCCAGCATGGATGGATGGATGGGTGAGCACGGCTGGGTGGGTGAGCATGGATGGGTGAGCACGGATGGGTGGGTGAGCATGGATGGATGGATGGGTGAGCATGGATGGATGGCTGAGCACAGCTGGGTGGGTAAGCATGGATGGATGGCTGGGTGAGCATGCATGGCTGGATGGGTGAACATGGCTGTGTGAGGATGGCTGGATGGGTGAGCATGGATGGGTGGCTGAGCATGGATGGGGTGAGGATGGCTGGGGTGAGAATGGCTGGGTGGGTGGTGGATGGATGGGCTGAGGATGGCTGGGTGGATGGTAAATGGATGGGGTGATGATGGCTGGGTGGGTGGTGTATAGTGGGGGTTGCTAACTGTCATTTAGCAGTGCTGTGGGCATTACACATCGCCCACAGCGCTGCAGCACCTGCTCTCTCCCCCTTCTCTCCTCTCGCAATGCACCGATCGGTGGGGAGAGGAGAGAGAAAAGCCGGCGGAAGCGCCGGCTTGTTTACATGTGATCGCGCTCACACCTGACATTCACCGCGATCCGTGATGCGCCGGGTCCCCTGGACCCGACGGTCATGGATGTTCCCGTGTGCGTGCCTCAGGGGCGCACGGGAATTGCATTCATGGAAGGATGTCAATAGCGGCCTGTGAGATGCTTTGAGTGGCCTTTTACCACGTGATCGATCCATCAAATGGTGGAGTGATCACGTGTAAACAAGCCAGTGGAAGTTCTGGCTTTTCTCTCTCCTCTCCGCACTGAGGAGAGAGGACTTGCTGCAGTGTTGTTGGCGATGTGTAGTGCCCACAGCGCTGCTAAGTGACAGTAGGGGACAGGCTGCACCCCCCAACATCCATCCCTACCACCCACCCAGCCATTCTCACTCCATCCAAACTCACCCACCCAGCAATCCTCACACACCCAGCCATCCTCACCCCATTCATGCTCACCCATCCATCTATGCTCACCCAGCCACCCACCCAGTCATGCTCAGCCAGCCATCCATCCATGCTGACCAAGCCATCTATCCATGCTCACCCACCCAGCCGTGCTCACCCAGCCATTTTCACCACCCATCCATGCTCAATCATCCCCATCCATGTTCAGTCATCCTCATCCATCCCCATCAATGCTCAGTCATCCTCGTCCGTGCTCATCCATCCCCATCCATGCTCATGCATCCCAATCCACGCTCATCCATCCCCATTCCATGCTCATCCATCCCCAACCTTAGCTCATTTGTGCCTCATTCATGCTCACCCATACCACATCAGTTATCATCCGTGACACATCCATGCCACTACAGTGCCCATCCATGCCACTACAGTGCCTCACAATAGTGTAAAAGGTAGTCAAATTAGATTTGAAATGTATGCCCCAGAACACCTGACAGTGCTCCCTGCATGTTGGGCCTCTGTACGTGGCCAGGCTGTGTTTTGCTATGTACATGCTGTGTTAGAAATATTGTATAAATGGACAACTTTGTGTAAAAAAAAAAAAAATGCGTTTTCATTTTCTTTCCACATTTTCCAAAAACTTGTGGAAAAAAATGATGACATGTTCAAGAAACTCATTGTGCCTCCTAGAATATACGTTGGGGTGTTTGCATTCCAAAATGGGGTCATTTTTTGGGCGTTTCAATTGTCCTGGTCCTCCAGGACCTTCAAAAGTGCAAGAGGTAGTCAAAAAATTAGATGTGTAATTTATGCTCCTAGAACGCCTGATGGTTCTCCCTGTATGTTGGGCCTCTAAGTGGCCAGTCTGTGTAAAAGGCTCACACATGTGGTGTCGCCATACTCAGGAGGAGTAGTAGAATGTGTTTTGGGGTGTAATTTGTGGCATGCATATGTGAGAAATAACCTGTTAACATATGACAATTTTGTGTAAAAAAAAAAGAGAAAAAATCTTCATTTTGCAAAGAATTGTGGGAAAAAATTACAACTTCAAAAAATTCACCATCCCTCTTACGAAATACCTTGGAATGTCTACTTTCCAAAAAGTGGTCATTTGGGGGGTATTTGTACTTTCCTGGCTTGTTAGGGTCTCAAGAAATGAGATAGGCCGTCAGTACATCAGGTGTGATCAATATTCAGTGATTGGCATCATAGCTTGTAGACTCTATATCCTTCACAAAGACCAAATAATATACACCAGGGATATGTAATTAGTGGACCTCCAGCTGTTGCAAAACTACAAATCCCATCATGCCTCTGCCTCTGGATATCATGCTTGTGGCTGTCAGAGTCTTGCTATGCTTCATGGGACTTGTAGTTCTGCAACATCTGGAGGTCCTCTAATTGCATATCCCTGATATACACTAATTTGTTTGTTTTTTTACTAAAGATATGTAGCAGTATACATTTTGGCCAAAATTTATGAAGAAAAATTACTAATTTGCTAAATTTTATAACAGAAACAAAAAATTCATTTTTTTTAACAAACTTTGTCTTTTTTTTTTAAATTATAGTGCAAAAAATAAAAAAACCCAGCGGTGATTAAATACCACCAAAAGAAAGCTCTATTTGTGTGAAAAAAATGATGCAAATTTCATATGGGTGAAGTGTTGCATGCCTGAGTAATTGTCATTCAAAATGTGTGAGCACCGAAAGCTGAAAATTGGTCTGGTTGTTAAGGGGGTTTAAGTGCCCAGTGGTCAAGTGGTTAAAGATTGAATTTCTGCTTTAATGTGTCCTCTGCATGTGGCATTGTGCAGGGTAAAATTAATATACAGACTGCGGATGAGAAAAGGGTCAAACTGTATACACTACTGGGCAAATGTTTTAGGCAGCTGTGAAAAAAATGCTGTTAATTAAGAAAGCTTTCATGAATAGAAGTGTTAATAGCTTATTTTTTTATCAATTCACAAAATGGAAAGTGAATGAACTGAAGAGAAATGCTAATCAAATCACTATTTGGCGTGACAACCCTTTGCCTTCAATTCTTTTAGGAACACTTGTTTTTGATAGAACTCGACAACAAGTTTTTCCAAACATCTCAGAGAACTAACCCCAGATTTTCAGTGGATGTAGACTGCCTCAAATCCTTCTGTCTCAATCCCAGACAGACCACATGTTGAGATCAGGGCTCTGTGGGGGCCAAACTAACACTTCCAGGATTCATTTTTCTTTACACTGAAGATAGTTCTTAATGACATTGGCTGTATGTGTTGGGTTGTTGTCCCTCTGCAGCATAAATTTGGGGCCAATCATGCCTCTCTGATGGTATGGCATGATGGATAAGCATCTGCCTGTATTTCTCAGCATTGGAGACGCCATTGATCCTGACCAAATCTTCAACTACATTTGCAGAAATGCAGCCCCAAACGTGCAAGGAATCTCCCCCATGCTTCACTGTTGCCTGCAGACACTCATTATGGTACAAACCGCTTCCTGCTACAGTCAAAGATTTCATTTTTCTGCACCACCGTTTCTATGTTTTCATGCATAGTTGGCTCCCTTAGCCTTGTTTCCATGTCGGAGATATGGATGTACCTAGGTCCAACTAGTTTCCGCCAGGTCGGTGCTGATGATACTGCTAGACATCTTCCGATGAAGGGAAGTAAGCATGAGGAGTCTTTGATCTGCTTCATTAAAGTGGAAGTTTACCCATAATAACTTGAAAAAAATAATGTTCTTTAGCAAGGAACATACATTCCACATTAATAATTATGCTACCAAAATTAGTGTGTAAATGGTCTCCAGCATTGCTCCTGTTTCTTGTTACTGAAGATTGACATTTTGCTGAATTCCAGAACCCTTTAGCAGAAGTAAATCATAAAGCGGAACTAAACCTGTCGATTTAACGGTTTCAAAAACCAGTTCAATTCCTGGAATTCCAGGATTGCTGTCACATTTGCTTGTTTTCTCAACTAAACTGTCAAACCATCAAATGGCTGGTGTCATAACTGATCACATGTGTAACACCATGGCAGTTGTGGATCTGCTTTAAAATCTTTACTTAGGAGAGACCTTGCTGATTTGTTGCTGTGCTCAGCCTTGCCATGGTGTACGACCTGTGACATTAAAGCGGAGGTCCAGCCGATATATTACTTTTTAGATAACAATATCCCTAAAATGCTCATACTTAGTGTATTCTAAAAAAAGGTATTCTGTAAACTAGGTTTTGTTTAGTATTTTTGCAGCATTGTTTTCTTACTTTAACTACTATACTTACTATAATATCACAGCACAGCCATCTCCTGTGTGGGCATCTGAAGACAGAGTATCTCTTCCTGTATTCCAGGCTAACCATCATGCACCTGCCAATCTCGCACATGCTCAGTGCGGCGCAAGCAGTATAATAGCTTGTAGGTCAAGTTTCCATAGCAAAGGCAGAGTCAGAGGAAGTTGCCGCCCCCTAGCTATGGTAACCTCTCCTCCCCCCTCCTGGAGCCAGGAATTTTGTCAGCATTTCCAAGGATTGTAATTCAAGAAATACAAAATGTTACTTCACAAAGGTTTTCTCTAATTGTAAGCAATATTCTCTCTCTCTCTATATATATATATTTTGCCCCATCATACTGCCTCCGTCATATTTGCCCCGGTCATAATTGCTTACTGCAGTGATGTGTATGTCCGCAATTGGAATCTGTAATGCTGCCCTTCTTGTTCTCCACCGCCGATCAATTTGCAAGGAAAGCTTGGGTAACCATGGCAACAAAAACCTGGTTGCCCTTTTAAAAATGGCGGCCGTTTTTGCCTAATGCCTCCTGGGATTGATGACACATTTCCATTGAGACATTGCAGAGCTGGAACTCACAAGCTTGGCCATGGCCTGAAAGAGGACGTGAAACTACACAGAGTCATCTGCTTCAGTGAGTGACACAGAAAAAAAAAAAAAAAAAAAAAGCCAATTCATTTACATTGGACTCATTACTGCTAGATGGTGGGGAGTTCAAAATGTGGGTGGAACTCCACTTTAAATTGTGTTCCACAACCTCACCTGAGTTTGGCTGCTCCTCACCCACTTTTTAAAGTGGAGTTCCCCCCACATTTTTTTTTTTTCCTCGGCATCCCCTCAGACTGCATACATAACATAAATCAAGTATGCATATCTTTCATTAATTGTTATAATCCTATATTTTTTTTAACTTACTTTGCCAATTTTCGTGTTCTAGGGCTTAGCCATCTTGAGTGTGGCCGATTGAAGCCCAATCGCATCCTCTTACTGGATAAGAGATGGAGAGGTGCATGCTGGGTAACCAGCATG
>BLSH010040907.1:1325677-1337742 GCA_018402905.1 Glandirana rugosa
AAAAAAAAAAAATCGAGTCACACCCAACAGTCACGGGCCCCATTCCGTTCATTAACCGCGGGGATTGGAATTGAATGAGCGTCGTCTCGTCGGTCAGTTGCATTGGTTCCTAATATCCGACCGGTCTTTCTCGTTGTGATTTTTGGACAAACGTTACATCCTACTTCTTTAAGGACCTGTTCCTTGGTTACGTTGACTGGCTGCTCTGCTGCGAGTAAGTTAAGGTTAGGGGCGCCAATTACTTGCCTTACCCCGGGCACTGACAACCCACACTGAGCTAAAAAAAAAAAAAAGGCTCCTAACTTTTTTAGCTGGCTCCTAGATTCAAAGCACATTTGTCAAGCCCTGCTCTTCAAAGACAGGCCCAGGGTTCACTGTGACTATTCAGAAAAAGCCAGCAAGCACCTGACTGTGTCATTTATACTGTAGGTCAAGGCTTGAATAATTTGTTTTGAATTTAGGAGCTAGCTAAAATCGTTAGAAGCCAGATTTTTTTTTTTTTTTTTTAAACACCTTGCCTACTGGGCACGTTCACCCACTTTCTACCCAAGCCTGTTTTCAGCTTTCAGTGCTCTCACACTTTGAAAGTCAATTGCGCAGTCATGCAAGCACTGTACCCATATAACATTTTTATCATTTTTTCCCCACACAAAGAGCTTTCTTTTGGTGGGATTTAACCACTTCATGCCCGCCATATAGCAAAATGACAGACACAAAGTGGTTGTATTATCCTGACTGAACATCAAATGGTGTCCAGCAGGATGGGGCATGCAGCACGGCGATTGGTAGTGCTTTGCGTCAGTCTGACACAACGCATCTCTGATCCTGGTAAAGAGCCTCTGTCGTAGGCTCTTTACCATGTGATCAGCTATGTCCAATCACAGTGTAAACCGGAAGAGCCATTTATCAGCTTTTCCTCCACTCACACTGACAGGCGCGAATAGAGGAGAGACGATCGGCTGCTCTCCTGACAGGGGGTTGATCAGTGCAGACCCATCGAGGATGCCCACTGGAGATCACCAGGGATGCCAATTGGTGCCCATTAGGATGGCACTGTGCCTATGAGTGATGCCTGTCAGTGCCTCCTGATTCTGAATGCCCATCAGTGCCACCTATCAGAGCCCAGTAGTGCCACCTATCAGTGCTGCATACAAGTGCCTCATCATCAGTGCTCATCAGTGAATGAGAAAACTTTCTGTTACAAAACTTTGCAAATAAGTAAAAGAAAAACTTTTTTTAATTTTCGATCTTTTTTTATTTGGAGCGCAAAAAATAAAAACTCAGTGGCGATCAAATACCCACAAAAGAAAGCGCTATTTGTGGGGAAAAAAACCCATAAAAATGTAGTTTGAGTACAGTGTTGCATGACCGCACAATTGTCATTCAAAGTGTGACAGCGCTGACAGCTGAAAACTGGCCTGGGCAGGAAGGGGGTGAAAGCGCCCAGTATTGAAGTGGTTAATCACCATTGGGTTTTTATTTTTTTGCTAAATTAATGAGAAAAGACCGGAAATTTTGAAAAACAAAAAAAAAAAAAAAAACTTTTTTCTTCATTTGTGTTATAAAATTTTGCAAATAAGCAATTTTTCTTCTTCACTGATGAGGCTGTACAGACAGTCACGGATATGCTGCACTGATAGATACTGATTGGAATGAATGGGGCTGCACTGATGATCAGTGTCCTGGAAAGACGTCAGTAGACACCCTTCCAGAACTGGAAGGATCGAGCTGTAGCCGTCTTTCAGCTATAGCGCAGTCGGCAAAAGAGAGTCGGATGTGTACGGCTGACAAAAGCCCAAAATGCAATTTCCAGTCACCATGGCGACCTGGTGCCTGGGATTTTTCGAGCCCTGCTGTAAGTTTAACCACTTGTCGACAAGCGGCCGCCGTATTACAAAGGCAGGTCAGCTTGTTCTCGCAAATCACCATAACTGTACTTCACTTGCGGGAACGCGTGGTGTGGGCGCTCACTGGCAAGCGGGGGGAGCGAACTCTATGTTCGCCGGCCACCCGCGACCGCTCCCGAGAAGGGCAGAATGGGGATCTGCGAGTGTAAACAAAGCAGATCTCCGTTCTGACAGGGGAGTTGAGAGAGATCGTCTGTTCCCAGTGATAGAGAACAATGATCTCTCTCCTCCTCCAGTCAGCCCAGCCCCCATACAGTTAGAAACACCACAGAGGGAACACATTTAACCCCTTGATCGCCCCCTAGTGTTAACCCCTTCCCCGCCAGTGACATTTAGGCTGGATTCACACCTATGCATTTTTAGTGCTTTTTGCATTTTGCAGATTTGCACTACAGTCCATTTAACATGGTTTCCTATGGAACACGTTCTGTAGTGAAAATGTGCAAAATCTCTAAAAATGCATAGATGTGAATCAGGCCTTACACAGTAATCAGTGGTTATTTTTAGCTCTGATCGCCGTATAAATGTCACTGGTCCCATAAAAGTGACAAAAGTGTCTGATCTGTCCGCCACAATGTTTCAGTCCCGCTAAAAATCGCAGATCGCCACCCTTACTAGTAAGAAAAAAAAAAAATGCCTTAAATCTATTTTCATAGTTTGTAGACACTATAACTTTTGCACAAACCAATCAATATATACGCTTACTGCGATTTTTTTTACCAAAAAAAAAAAATTTAGAATACATATCGGCCTAAACTGAGGAAGAAATTATTTTTTTTACATTTTTTGTGGTTATTATAGCAGAAAGTAAAAAAATAGTTTGCTTTTTTTCAAAATTGCCACTCTTTTTTGTTTATAGCGCAAAACATAAAAAATGCAGAGGTGATCAAATACCACCAAAAGAAAGCTCTATTTGTGGGAAAAAAGGACATAAATTTTGTTTGGATACAACGTCACACAAACGCACAATTGTCAGTTAAAGTGATGCAGTGCCGAATCGCAAAAAATGCTCTGGTCAGGAAGTGGGTAAATCCTTCCAGGGCTGAAGTGGTTAAGCTGTATTTAAAATGTTCCGTATTATACATCAGATTTCGCTCAGCTTCACACGAGGCGTGTGTAATGGAGGCCATATACAGAACAAAATGTTTTATATAGATCATATTGTTGATAGATTTAGGCCCCTTGCAGATGGAGCGGATTCCGTCAAGCGGCTTGGTCTGTTCAGCAGAGGATCTATCTGCTGATCCCCGCCGAGCAGGCGGATGACAGGTCTGTGTCCGCTCACTATGCGGAGCAGACACGGACAAAGCCCGCTCTTCTCTATGGAGAGGTCGGATGGAAACAAACTGCCTGCCGGTTTCCATCTGACTGTCTTGCTTTTCAGAGGCGACTGAAAGGCAGTGAGGTGATGTGGAGTCTCCTCATCACATTTTAACCCCATTTTTGCTATCAAACACAGTTGCAGGGCATCTGCGCAACTTGCCTGTTCGCCTGCATGGGTGGTGCTCGGTGGGCTTGCCAACTGCAATATGTTGGATTGTTTTTGCTGCAGGTGCAAAACAACCGTAGTATGTAAACACTCCCATCAACTGTCATCTGCAGCTGAAAAGGCATAGTTCACCTGTAACAAAAAACTGCCTATGCAGATAAGGGGCATCTGCTGACAAAAAACAAATTGCAGCTTTGAACAAAATTGAATAATGCCCTTACTATAGGTGTAGACCAGTTATATACTTCATGAAGCCCGACTGGAAAATTCCTAGGATGATGCCAAGAGTGGCCAAGCTATTACTGTTTACCTTCAACATCACAGGAGCGAGCTCCTTCTCTGATTTAAACCCCTCACACGTTCTCTCTCTCCCCTGGACGCCCTCGCGGCAAATTAAGCCCATGCTATAGCCGTCTGTCGGCTATAGTGCAGGCAGGAAGGGGTTAAAAGGATAAGTTCACTTTTTAGACAAAAGAAAAATAAATGCACTTTTTTTGCAGGTAAAAAAAAAAAAAAAAAATGCGCATGTTTATTTTTTGGGGCCTGCAGACATCCCATACGGGCAAGCAGATACAATCTGACAGAAAGAATCAATGAACAACCATTGAGGAATACAAGCCGACAGCCGCAAAGCTTGTTGGGACTTGTAGTTCTTTCACACACACAGAACTCTGTGAATGAATAATAGGGCAGTGAGAGGGGGGCACACGCTGATTTCAAGAAGTGACAGCTAGTAAGGGGAACTTCTCCCCACACTGCTGTCACAGGGTTTTCATTCCTTTGTACCACCTGTGTGGACATTAAAGCTTTCATCCCCCACCCATGGAGCACACACCTGGCCCCTCCCTCGTGCTCCTGTCACCATGGAGATGTGAGTGGAGGGCGGAGCTCACCTGGTGAAGAAGTCAGCGATCCCCATCCTCCAGGGCCGCTCCCCGTCTTGCTCCTGAGCCCCGGGGCCCCCCTCCGGCAGGCTGAGGCCGTCATCCAGGTGGTCAGGGGCGCTCTGCCGCCGGCTCACCTCGAACGTGTTGCGGGAGCTCCGGGTGACATCTAAGAAGCGGAACCGATCGGCCTCGGCGGAGACGAAGTATCCGGCTACAGTGTGTGCGCTGAGCGGGGAAGAGTCGGAGCTGGACGAGCTGCCCGGCGGCGGAGGTGGAGGGGCGCCGGGCGGAGAAGAGCCGTCCAGGGGGTGGCTGTCCGAGGAGCAGCACTGGCGGTGACAGGAGCACGGCGGCCTCTCGCTCACCTCTCCGTTGGGTAGCCGGAGCTCCGGGCCCCCGGGAGGGAGGTAGCCGCCCACGTCGCCGTTGGTGAGCCTCATTCCGGTAATATAGAGCTGCAGAATGTCTCTGCCGTCCCCGGCCTCCTCCTCCTCCTCTTCTTCCCCCTCCTCGGTCAGGTCCTCCCCGCAGCGCTGGAATACAGGACCGCCGCCATCCTCCGGCCCCACCATTTGCCTACACGACTTGCTGCCAGGCCGGCCCCCGGGAGCGCTGCAGGGGCCGCCACCGCCTGCTGCCGGTAAAGCGCTCCGTGGTGGTGGGCGGGGACCCACCGCTGAACAAGGAGCTCCCCAATCCGGGGGTCTGACAGGAACGTCCCTCCTACGCACCGCTGTCACATGATGTGTCTATCCGGAAGTCCGGACATTTTCCGGCCGCGGGGGGTTCTGGGAGCTGGGAAGAGCTGCTTGCGTTCCAGGGTGGTTAGGGGTTCCTTGTGTCAGTGACAGCTACAGGGCTAGGAGCCGAAAATGAGAGATGAGCAGTCCTTTAGACCAGCACACACATAAGGCTTCCTAGGCCTCATACACACATGGGGGTTGACTTACTAAAGGCAAATCCACTCTACACTATAAGTGCAGTCGCTGTACATCTGAGGGGAAGATCTGAAATCAGGGGAAGCTCTGCTGATTTTATCATCCAATCATGTACAAGCAAAAATGCTGTTTTTTCTTTTCCTTGCATGTCCGCCTCGGATCTACAGTGACTGCACTTCCAAGTGCACTTGTAGTGCAGAGTGGATTTGCCTTTAGTAAATAAACCTCCCCTTGTCTGTTTAGCCACTCTGAATGCATTTGAGTATTAATTGATTTATTGACCAGAATATTATTTATATTGGCCATTGGAATGCATTAACGCTCTGATGTCTAGTGTTGAGGCGCATTCACCATTTTTTGGTGCTCTTACCTGAACACAATTTTTCATGTTTTTCCTTAGCTTGTAAACTCTCCTCTTCTAGTACATCTGTAAACTCCTATGTGTATATGGACATAGGCTTACGTAGAGGTGCGTTTACAGGCTGCCAAGAAAAAAACGCCAACCACCTATAACAGCTACATGAGGTCTTAACGTGATATTAAAGTCTTGGGTTTTTCATTGTTTAAAAATAATAAACACGTTATATTTACTGCACTGTGTAGTGGTTTTGCACAGAGCAGCCCAGGTCCTCCTCTCCTCGGGTCCCTTGCCGGCACTCCTGGCCCCTCAGTCCTCTCGAGGGCTCCCACAGCTTGCTATGGGGGCAGCCAAGCCCCTGCTCTGTGTGTCCATTCTGACATGAAGCCATGGCTTGGCGCCACCCCCTCTGTCTCCTCATTGGCCCACTGACTTTGAAAGCAGCAGGAGCCAATGGCACCCTTCTGCTGTCTCAGCTAATGAGGAGAGAGAGTCCTGGCCAGCCGAGACTCTCCTGCAACATCTCTGGATCAAGAAGGGGCTCAAGTAACTATTAGGCTCCTTTCATACTGCTGCGACTTGAAAGTCATGCAATTTTGTGGGTGCGTTTTCAGGGAATGCCTGTTCGAACTTGAGGTCTATGGACCTCAACTCGCATGAAAGTCAGACCAAAGTAGTACAGGGACTACTTTGAAGATGTACATGAACGATTGCCATTTGAAATCACGGGGAACGACTTGTCATGCGACTTTGCAGTCTAAAGTCGCAGGACAAGTTGCACAAGTGTGAAAGGGGCCTTAGGGGGGCTGGAAGGGATGCTGCACACAGAAGGTGTTTTATCTTAATGTAGAGAATGCATTAAGATAAAAAACCTTCGGATTCTAGAACCACTTTAAGCTTCATGCACATGAACGTACAGGAGCCATACAGTTTGCAAATTCACTTTGCTGCCGTGTACAGCCACCCATTGAAATACTGTAAAGAAAGCTCTATATGTGTGAAAAAATAATGATAAAAAATTCGTATAGGTACAGTGTCGCATGACTGAGTAATTATTATTCAAAGCACGACATCGCTGATAGCTGAAAATTGGCCTGGCAGGAAGGGGTGAAAGTGCCCAGTATTTAGGGTGTTAAAGCACACAGGGCCAGGGGGGTTGGACCCAGGAATAACCCACCGAGAAAGACCCAGGAAGCACAATTAACTCCCAGCTTTCCAGCTGGAGAAGCGTTTACCACTACTTGCCTACACACAGAACTCTATATCTGCAGTTTATCCAGAGGATGGGGAAAAAAATCATATAAAGCATCGTGCAATTTGCTCCATCAAGGAAAAAATCCTTTATGATACCCTGAAGGCGAGTGCATTTTCCCTGGACCAATGACCTCTGCTGTTATTACTACTAAATGTTAGTATCCAATTACAGCATGTGCATCAGCTATTTTTTTAACAATTTAAAGAGGTGGCCAGAGCTACTTCTTGTGAAGTTTATTCCACATTTTCACAGCTCTTACTGCGAAGAAGCCTATCCATATGTGGAGGTTAAATCCAATTTCCTTCAGGAATAAAAAGTACCCCCTTGTCCTTTTTAGCAACCTTAAATAGGAAGTAAACCCTGAGATTGGCCGTGCGTGGGGGAGTAATGTCACGCGACTCCAGCCAGTCACAGAGCCGGAGTGACTGGCCGGAGCCACGTGACATTACTCCCGCGCGCACGGCCGATCTCATTAGGGATTACGTTTGATCCGAACATCGCCATTTGCTGGTTCAGGTTTTCCCAAACATTATGGGGCATTTGCGGCAACTTTGCGCGCCCCATAATGTTTTAAAATGTCGGCGGAATGCCACCCGCTGATTGGCCAAAGCATGCACACGACCTGCATGCTTTGGCCAATCAGCGGGCGGCCTGCTGTGAGAGCTTTGATTGGTTAAAGGCATCCTGCCTTTAGCCAATCACTGGACAACAGTCTCAATGCACGCCCCACACTATATAAAGCCGGTTTCACAGCGGCTCTATGATAGTGTGTCGGCGGCGGTGTTAGAAAGATAGTGTAGGTTCCTGAAGGCAGGCAGTTTAGGTAGATAGATTTTTAAATATGTTAAAAGAAAAGAAGTTAGCTAACTAGATAGATAGTTAGAAATCTGTCAGTTAGTGCAGACAGGTTAGTGTAGTGAAAAAAAACCATATATATATATATATATATATATATATATATATATATATATATATATATATATATATATATATACACAGTGTATATATACACACACACACACGCAGTGTACTATATATCAGTGTACACTGTACATAAGGTATATAGTACACTTGACTTGGTGTATTAAAATATATACAGCCTAAAATATATATTTGTGTGTGTATATATATATAAATATATATATATATACACACACACCACGTATTGAGTGTCCATTATATATCTGTCCATACCGTATATAGTACACCTGACATGGTGTATTAAAAAATATACAGTTTTTAACCCCCAGAGCCCTTTTTTACATATGTTGTTTACAAGTTAAAATCATTTTTTTTGTAGAAAATTACTTAGAACCCCCAAATATTATATATTTTTTTCAAACACCCTAGAGAATATAATGGCAATCATTGCAATACTTTTTGTCACACAGTATTTGCGCAGTGGTCTTTCAATCACTTTTTTGGGGGGGGGGGGGGAATCAATTTTTTGAGTTAAAAAATAAGACAACAGCAAAGTTAGCCCAAATTTTTGCATATTGTGAAAGAGGATGTTACGCCGAGTAAATAGATACCATACATGACACGGTTGAAAATTGCGCACACTCGCAGAATGGCGACAAACTCGGGTACTTTAAAATCTCCATAGGCGACACTTTAAAAACGTAAAAACGGCTACCAGGTTAGAGGTGCAGAGGAGGTCTTTTGCTAGAATTATTGCTCACACTCTGGCGATTGTGGCGATACCTCACATGTGTGGTTTGAACACCGTTTTCATATGCGGGCATGACTTACGTATGCGTTTTCTTTGCTGCATGAGCTCTCTGGGACGGTGGCGCTTTCAATTTTTTTATTTTTTTTTATTTTATTATATTTTTCATCTTAACACCGTTCCTTTAAAAAAAAAAAAATCTGATCACTTTTATTGCTATCACAAGGAATGTAAACATCCCTTGTGATAGTAATACGTGGTGACAGGTAATCTTTATGGAAGGATGGGGGGTCTAAAAGACCCCCCATCCCTCCTTTACACTTCACAGTATTCAGATCACCAAAAACGGCGATTCTGAATACTGTCATTTTTTTAAAACCGGCGCCGTTATTCGCTAAGTAAACCAGATGCGACGTTGTAACGTTGCTTCCGGAAATGTACGAAGGAGTCCCAATCGAAGCCGATTCTGGCTCCCACAGGGACTCCACACAGCGGTTAGAAGCGTCAGATCGGAGCTCCCGTCTCGCGGTGGGACGGGAGGCCGGAGAAGAGCGGCGGACAGTGCTGGGAGGGGGGATGTCCCCTCCCGCTGCCTGGGATATCGACCGAGCGGCTCCCAAGCCGGATCGGCTGTTACCAACAGATAGCCGGCCGCCTGCTCTAAAAAACGGTACCAGGGTATAGCCTGTAGCTGCAGACTATACCCCAATACTTCCACTTAAAACAGCCACCATTTATAAACAGTGATTCGCGTTAAGTGGTTACACTTATTTACAACAGCAGGGCCTGTTCCTGCACCCAACAAAAGTAACTGCAAGGGGTTATAGTGTTCTGGTTCTGACAACACCCAAGGCCCAAGTTTTCACCACCTGTTGGACTGGAGCATGTCATCACAATTTTTAACCACTTAACACGAATCGTCGTTTATAAACGGCGGCAGCTTTAAGAGGAAGTATCGGGGTATAGTCTGCAGCTACAGGCTATACCCCGGTATTGTTTTTTAGAGCAGGCGGCCAGCTATCCGGTGATAATGGCCGATCATCTTTATCCCAGGGGGTGGGAGGGGCCACCGTCCGCCGCTTTTCTCTGGTCTCCCGTCCCACCAGGAGACCTGAGCTCCGATCCGATGCTTCTGGCCGCTGTGTGGAGTCCTTGTGGAAGCCGCAATCGGCTTCGATCGGGACTCCTTCGTACATTTCCGGAAGCAACGTCAGAACGTCACTTCTGGTTTACTCGGCAGAAAACGGCGCCGGTGTTTAAAAAATGACAGTATTCAGAATCACCGTTTTTGATGATCTGAATACTGTGAAGTGCAAAGGAGGGATGGGGGGTCTTTTAGACCCCCCATCCTTCCATAAAGTGTACCTGTCACCATATATTACTATCATAAGTGATGTTTACACTCCTTGTGATAGCAATAAAAGTGATCAGATTTTTTTTTTTTAAAGGAACAGTGATAAGAGGAAAAACATAATAAAAAAAAAAAAAAATTTAGAGCGCCACCGTAACCGGGAGCTCGCGCAGCAAAGAAAACTCATATGTAAGTCACGCCCGCATATGAAAACGGTGTTCAAACCACACATGTGAGGTATTGCCAAGATCGCCAGAGTGTGAGCAGTAATTCTAGCAAAAGACCTCTAACCTGGTAACCGTAAAAAAAAAATTTAAAGAGTTGCCTATGGAGATTTTTAAGTACCCGAGTTTGTCGCCATTCCGAAAGTGTGTGCAATTTTCAACCCTAACATGTATGGTATCTATTTACTCGGCGTAACATCCTCTTTCACAATATACAAAAAAAAAATTGAGCTAACTTTACTGTTGTCTTATTTATTAACTCAAAAAAGCGAATTCCAAAAAAATTGCGCTTGAAAGACTGCTGCGCAAATACTGTGTGACAAATAGTATTGCAACGATCGCCATTTAATTCTCTAGGGTGTTTAAAAAAAATATATAATGTTTCGGGGTTCTAAGTAATTTTGTAGCAAAAAAAATGATTTTAACGTGTAAACAAGTGTAAAAAAGGGCTCCGGAGCTTAAGTGGTTAAACTAATTTACAACATCAGGCCCAGTTGCTCCGTTCAACAAGAGTAACTGCAAGGGGTTACAGTGTTCTGGCACCGCCAGCACCCAAGGCCCAATTTTTAGCCACCTGTATGACTGGGGGCTTTCGTCAGAATTTGTAAACTAATTTACAACATCAGGCCCAGTTCCTCCGTCCAACAAGAGTAACTGCAAGGGGTTACAGTGTTCTGGCAACGCCAACGCACAAGGCCCAATTTTTCGCCACCTGTTTGACTGGGGGATTTTATCACAATTTTTAACTAATTTGCAACAGCAGGGCCCGCTCCAAAATAAACAAAAAAATGACATGCGGTTCCCCCCAATATCCAAACCAGGCCCTTCAGGTCTGGTATGGAATTTAAGGGGAACCCATGACAAAATTGAAAAAAAAAATGACGTGCGATTTCCCCCAAAATCCAAACCAGGCCCTTCATATCTGGTAAGGAATTTAAGGGGAACCCCGTGACAAATTTAAAAAAAAAATGATGTGCGGCTCCCTCCAACATCCAAACCAGGCCCTTCAGGTCTGGTATGGATTTTAAGGGGAACCCCGCGCCAATTTTTTTAAAAAAATGGCGTGGGGTCCCCCCCAAAATCCAAACCAGACCCTTATCTGAGCACGCAGCCCTGGCATGGCAGGAGGGGATGGGGACGAGCGAGCGCCCCCCCCCCCCCGAACCATACCAGGCCACATGCCCTCAACATGGGGAGGATGCTTTGAGGTCCCCCCCAAAGCACCTTGTCCCCATGTTGATGGGGAGAAGGGCCTCATCCCCACAACCCTGGCCGGTGGTTGTGGGGGTCTGCGGGCAGGAGGCTTATCAGAATCTGGAAGCCCCCTTTAATAAGGGGGCCCCCTAGATCCCGACCCCCCCATGTGAATAGGTTTGAAGAAGAAGAAGGAGCGGGCCAGAAGAAGATGGAGGAAGAAAGAAGAAAAGAGCTATAATACAAAATAAAGGACTTGTCATACTGCCTATTGTTTTTTTTTACACTACACTCCTTTTTTGGTGAACAGGTAGGGGTACAATGAACCCCAAACCTGTTCACATAGGGGGGGTTCAGGATCTGGGGGCCCCCTTATTAAAGGGAGCTTCCAGATTCTGATAAGCCCCCCGCCCGCAGAGCCCCACAAGCACCAGCCAGGCTTGTGGGGAAGAGGCTCTTGTCCCCATCAACATGGGGACAAGATGCGTTGAGGTGGGCTCCCCCAAAGCACCTATACTCCCTATGCTGAGGGCATGTAGCCTGGTACGGTTCAGGAGGGGGGGCGCTCGCTCGTCCCCCCCCCCATCCTAACTGGCCAGGGCTGCATGGCTCGGATAAGGATCTGGTTTGGATTTTAGGGGGACCCCCACGTCAATTTTTAAAAAAAATTTGGCACGGGGTTCCCCTTAATATCCAAAGCAGACCCAAAGAGCCTGGTTTAAACTGAGGGGGGGGGGGGGGCCACACACTTTTTTCCAGCGATTTTTTTTTTTTTTTTTTTTTTTTTTTTTTT
>BLSH010040941.1:34090-45019 GCA_018402905.1 Glandirana rugosa
TTACTAAAAACTTGTTATTAGACAGTGAATGTCGTTGTCAATCTTGGAGAGGGAAATCTTGATCCTCTACTAAAAACTTGTTATTAGACAGGGAGATTCGTCTTCGGAGATGGATCACGTCAGTCTAGCAAGACATTACGTCCCAAACTAGACGTTAGACAGTGAGTTTCGTCGTCATACACTTTAGAGTTTAATGAGGTGTTAGTCTAACAACACATTACGTCCCAGTCTAGACGTTAGACAGATTATTGTTCAAAAATCATCTCCTAGTTCTAAAGGGAGAGGTTCTAACTGTTGCTGTAAGTGACAGATTATTGTTCAAAAATCATTGGCTACTCCTATAGGGCCAGGTTCTAGCTGTTGCTTAGAGGGACAGATTATTATTCAAAAATCATCTCCTAGTTCTAAAGGGAGAGGTTCTAGCTGTTGCTGTAAGTGACAGATTATTGTTCAAAAATCATCGGTTACTCCTATAGGGCCGGGTTCTAGATGTTGCTTAGAGGGACAGGTTATTGTTCAAAAATCATCTCCTAGTTCTAAAGGGAGAGGTTCTAGCTGTTGCTGTAAGTGACAGATTATTGTTCAGATATCATCGACTACTCCTATAGGGCCAGGTTCCAGCTGTTGCTTAGAGGGACAGATTATTGTTCAAAAATCATCTCCTAGTTCTAAAGGGAGAGGTTCTAGCTGTTGGTGTGAGCGGTGCATTTCTTGCACCAAAATAAAAAGTCCATCTACGTTGGTGTTTTCAAAAAAAAAAGAAGGTATTAAGTATCAAGTATTAATAAATACTTAAATAGGGCTCCATAGTACATTTGCAGGCACAATGAGGAGAGCAAATAAGGGACATGGTCATGGTGCTGCTGGTGATGCTGGTGCTGCTGGTGTTGGTGGTGTTGGTGAACCTCCTGTTGGAAGGAGAGGACATGGTCGATGTGTGCCAGCTACACGCACAAGGGAAAC
This sequence comes from Glandirana rugosa, assembly GCA_018402905.1. NCBI lineage: Eukaryota > Metazoa > Chordata > Amphibia > Anura > Ranidae > Glandirana > Glandirana rugosa. Next base: position 35,054 of record BLSH010040941.1, read on the forward strand.
ACCTTCCTCAGGTAGCCAACAGAGCCTTCACCGGTATATGGTATTCCCGAATGTCCCTCAACGATTGGTGAGGCCAGAACAAGTACAGGCGATGCCTCCAGTTCCTTCACATTGTCTCCCTCCTGGTCCTTTGATGAAAGCTCAGAGTTGGCGCCTGAACCCCATGGCCATCTGTCTTTCACCTCAGCCCCTTGTAAATTAGCCATGCAGTCTGAGCCCCAAGTCATGCAAGAGACTCTTATGATTTTTGATGACTCTCCTGGTGTGCTTTCCGCGGGCCATCCACATAGCGCTGCCCCAGAAGTGGAAGACATTGAGTGCACCGATGCCCAACCACTTCTGTTGCAGGATGAGGACATGAAAACACCAGCGCAGCACGTCTCTGATGATGACGAAACACAGGTGACAACTGCTGCTTTCCTCAGTGTGCAGACTGACAAGGAGGGCAGTGGTGAAGGGTGGGTGGAAGATGATGGGGAAGAGGATGATGAGGTCCTAGACCCCACATGGACTGAGGGTCATGTGAGTGGCGTGTGCAGTTTGGAGGAAGAGGTGGTGGTTGCACAGAGGCACCAGCACAGCAAAAGAGGAAGCAGGTTGCAAAATCGGAGCGAGCGTCCCCTAGACAGTAGGCCTGCTACTACCCACCGCACCCAGGGACCTAGCACACCAAAGGCAGCTCAAAGGCGTTCCCCCGTGTGGCAGTTCTTCAGACAATGTGCTGACGACAAGACACGAGTGGTTTGCAAGCTGTGCAATGATAGCCTGAGCCGGGGCATAAATGTTCTAAACCTGAGCACAACCCCCATGATCGGGCATCTAAATTCAAGGCACAAGCTGCATTGGAATAATTACCTCGAAATCCAAGAAAGGTCTCAGCCTCCTCCTGCTTCCTCTTCTGCGGCTGCCTCGGCCTCTTCCTCCACCTCTACTGTGACAGTGTCACCTGCCACCCAGCAAACAGACGATATGACAGCAACGCCACCATGTCCACCACCATCCCCAAGCATTTCCACACCATGGTCCCATGGAAGCTTACAGCTCTCCATCTCCCAAACAATGGAGAGAAAGAGGAAGTATCCCCCTACCCACCCGCGATCCCTGGCCCTGAATGCCAGCATTGCAAAATTCCTGGCCTTTGAAATGCTGTCATTCCGTCTGGTGGACACGGACAGTTTCAAAAACCTGATGGTGGTGGCTGTCCCACAGTACGTGGTTCCCAGCCGCCACTACTTTTCCAGGCAAGCCATCCCTTCCCTGCACAAACAAGTCGGGGACAAGATCAAGTGTGCACTGCGCAATGCCATCTGTGGCAAGGTCCACATAACCACTGATACCTGGACCAGTAAGCACGGGCAGGGACGCTATATCTCGCTAACTGCACACTGGGCAAATGTAGTGGCGGGTGGGCCTGAGCCGGCTAGCCATTTGGCGCATGTCCTTCCCCCATCGAGGATTGCAGGGCATTTCCCTTTTCCTCCTTTTGCCTCCTCCTCCTACTGCGCTTCCTCCTCCTCGACCACCCACTCATCCACTCAGTGTAACACCTTCACCACCAACATCAGCACATCCAGGGGGAAACGACAGCAGGCTGTTTTAAAACTGATATGTTTGTGGGATAAACCCCACACTGCGCAGGAGCTGTGTACGGGCATTGAACAACAGACCAATGAGTGGTTGTTGCCACTGAGCCTCAAGCCCAGCCTGGTGGTGTGCGACAATGGCTGAAATCTCATAGTGGCTCTGGGCCTAGCCTGTATGATGCACATCCCTTGCCTGGCGCATGTGCTGAATTTGGTGGTACAGAATTTTCTAAAAAACTACCCGGATATGTCAGAGCTGCTGCAGAAAGTGCGGGCCGTCTGTGCGCACTTTCGGCGTTCTCACCCTGCTGCTGCTCGCCTGTCTGCGCTGCAGCGGAACTCCCGCTCACCACCTCATATGGGACGTGCCCACAAGGTGGAACTCCACCTTGCACATGCTGGAGAGACTGTGCGAGCAGCAGCAGGCAATAGTGGAGTTTCAGCTGCAGCACGCACGGGTCAGTCGCTCTGCAGAACGGCAACACTTCCCCACCAATGAGTGGGCCTCCATGCGAGACCTGTGTAGCGTATTGCGGTGTTTTGAGTACTCCAGCAACATGGCCAGTGCCGATGACACTGTTCTCAGCGTTACTATCCCACTTCTATGTCTCCTTGAAAAAACACTTTGGGCCATGATGGAAGAAGATGTGGCACAGGAGGATGAGGAGGAGGAGGAGGAAGAGGGGTAATTTCCAACGGTTATCAGGCCAGTCATTCGCAAGTCGCTCGGAGGGTGGGTTCCTGCACCAGCATAGGCCAGGTCAAAAATATTCAAGCCAGGGCACAGTTCTGGAGGACGAGGAGGATGAGGAAGATCATGAGGAGGAGGAGGAGGAATCGCAGCAGGGTGGCACCCAACGCAGCTCGTGGGCATCACTGGAGCGTGGCTGGGGGGATACGGAGGACACAGATGATATACCTCCCACAGAGGACAGCTTGTCTTTGCCTCTGGGCAGCCTGGCACACATGGCCGACTACATGCTGCAGTGCCTGCGCAATGACAGCCGAGTTGCCCACATTGTAACTTCCTCTGATTACTGGGTGGCCACCCTGCCGGATCCCCGTTACAAGGACAACGTGCCATCCTTAATCCCCTCACTGGAGCGCGAGAGGAAGATGCGCGACTACAAGCGCACACTGGTAGACGCGCTGCTGAGGGCATTCCCAAATGACACCGGGGGCTCAGTGGATGCACAAAGCGAAGGCAGGGGAGGGGGAGCACTGCCAGCACCTCAGAAGGCAGGGTTAGCATGGCCGAAATGTGGCAAAGCTTTGTCAGCAGCCCGCCACAACAAACAGCACCACCAGCCGATAGGCAACGTCTTAGCAGGAGGCAGCATTTCAGCAACATGGTGGAACAGAATGTGTGCACACGCCTACACGTACTGACTGATGGGTCTGCCCCATTCAACTTCTGGGTCTCCAAATTGGCCACATGGCCTAAGTTTGCCCTTTATGCCTTGGAGGTGCTGGCCTGCCCTGCAGCCAGTGTATTGTCTGAACGTGTGTTTAGCACGGCAGGGGGCGTTATCACAGACAAGTGCAGCCGCCTGTCCACAGCCAATGTGGACAAGCTAACCTTTATTAAAATGAACCAGGCATGGATACGACAAGACTTGTCTGTACCTTGTGCAGAATAGACATTTAGACCGGACTCACACAGCCATTTGTATACTTGTTTTTTTGAATATGCCTCAATATTTTGGGGGCTACTCCAATTATAAACAAAAAAAAAAACAGTGTTGGCTACCTCCTCCTACTCCTCCACCACCACCACTTCCACCTACATTGCCACGGTCACAGCCTAGTCAACCTCTAGGCTCCTACTTCACATCCACCCCCCCTTCCCATTTTTTTTTATTTGATTTTAATTTATTTTCCCTAACCCCATTTTTTTGTAGGGCACCTGCCCTACTCTTACCCCCATTTTACTTCCTTTTGCAGCCCTCTAGCACTTGCCAGGACTTTGTTACAATTATTTTTGTGCCTAAAAGTTCGGGTCCCCATTGACTTCAATGGGGTTCGGGGTCCGGGATAAAGTTCGGGTAACGTTCTGTACCGAACCCAGACTTTTTCCCGAAGTTCGGCCGAACCCACCGAACCCGAACATCGGGGGGTTCGATCAACTCTAGTCATTGGCAGTGAAGGGGTTAACCTGGGGGGCGCTCTCGGGGTTAACTGTGTTCCCTGGGTGTGTTCTAACTGTGAGGGGGCTGGGCTTTCAGGAGCATGAGATATCTAACTGATCCCAGTGAGGGGACAGCAAGGGGAACCGCCGTGTTTACATCAGCGGTTCCCCGTTTTTCAGCTGTGGCCAGCAATCGCGGCTCACCGGTGGAGATTGGATCCACCTGAGCCGCGGGCACACTCCTGCAGAATGCGGCGTGGAAAGAGAGCATGTCGCTGGCAGCCCTCTCCCGCCCGCTAGCCACGCATGTGTGAGCCACCGTTTATAGACGCCGGGAACCTTATGCCAAAATTTAAAAAAAAATGGTTTGGAGTCCCCCCCAAAGTCTGTACCAGGCCCTTCTGCTCTGGTATGGATTGTAAGGGGAACCCCGAGCCAAATTTTGTAAAAAAAAGGGTGTGGGGTCCCCCCCAAAATCCATACCAGACCCTTATCCGAGCACGCAGCCCGGCAGAGCAGGAGGGGGGGTGAGTGAGCCCCCCCCCTCCAAACCGTACCAGGCCACATGCCCTTTACATGGGGAGGGTGCTTTGGAGGCTGTTTCATTTTTTTTTTTCCTCAGGTCGTCAACGCTGTGATTGATAATGGATTACAACATGGGACACTTTTTTTTTTTTTAATAAAGGTCTTGTCCCTAATTGTCTCCTGTGGTTTTCTCTTTTTTGACACCTTTTTGGTGAATTAGTAGGGGTACATTGTACCCCATACTCATTCACATGGGGGGGCCGGGATCTGGGGGTCCCCTTATTACAGGGGGCTTTCAGATTCCGTTAAGCCTCCTGCCCACAGACCCCCACAACCACCAGCAAGGGTTGTGGGGATGAGGCCCTTCTCCCCAAAGCACCCTCCCCATGTTGAGGACATGTGGCCTGGTACGATTCGGAGAGGGGGCACTCGCTCATCCCCCCCTCCTGCCCTGCCAGGTTGCGTGCTCGCATAAGGGTCTGTTATGGATTTGGGGGGGCCCATGCCACTTTTTAAAAAGAAAATTGGCATGGGGTTCCCCTTAAAATCTATACCAGAACTAAAGAGCCTGGCACAGACTTTGGGGGGATCCCCACGCAATTTTTTCTTAAATTTTGGCACAGGGTTCCCCTTAAAATCCATACCAGACCTGGAGTGCATGGTATGAACTGGGGGGGCCCCAAGCAATTCTTTTCAGTGATTTTTAACTATATTGCCAGGAACCGGCAATACAGTACAGCCATGAGTGATTTTAAAATGACAATTTTTCCTTTACAAATGTTATTTTGCGGTGGTAGTGTTCTAAACATCACATAGATGCACCACTTTACAGGCATTATACCGGGACCCCCAGGCATGATATTTAAAGGAATATTTCATTTTTATTTTTTCACTTTAAACATTATTAAAATCACTGCTTCTGAAAAAACGTTTGATTTAAAACCTTTTTTTTGCATTGATACATGTCCCCTAGCATGGTACCTGGGTCACCATACACTTTTATGGCAATAACTTGCATATAAGCCTTTAAAATGAGCACTTTTGATTTTTCATGTTCGAGTCCCATTGATTTTAATAGGGTTCGCGTGTTCGCACAAACGTATTGCCATGCTTGCTGTGTTCTAGTGCGAACCGAACCTGGGGGGGTGTTCGGCCCATCCCTATTCAGCAGTGCCTAAAAATGCCTAAAAATAGAGAGCAACTGAGCATGTGCAGGGCAGAGTGAGACAGTGTATTACTGGATTATAAACAGTATAGGCACGTATTTTTAATGTTTTATATATCTATACCTGCAAAAGGGGCCAGCCTAAAGTGATCTAGCAGGACTTCATTTTTTGACTAAAGTTCCACTTTAACCTCCCTGGCGGTATGATTATTTCAGATTTTTGGTGCTGAAAGCGGTACATTATTTTGCATGAAAATTTGGCGTTTTATATTGTAGGCCTGTAATTATTAGGAATAACTCACTTAAATCTGTCCAAACAAGAGTCTAGTAGACATCCCGGGTATGATAAAATTTGAAACATGAAATCATAAATTAGAATATAATAAATAACTAAAAATAATTATCAAAAATAATAACGTAATAGTAATAAAATGTATTCAATAATGTAATCAAACCAAAACCACTGAAATTTGCTCAGTTGCAGAATTGTCACTGTTGTCACTTTCAGTGTCTGATGATAAATTTCCCCAAAAATCAGTATCACTCAATTCTGCAAATGATCCTTATTTACTATCACTGTTTTCTAGCTGATCAAAAACCACTTTTGACGTAAAGGGACACTTTTTGGTTGCCATGGACATTCTCAAGTTTCCAGGCAGAAAGAATGGCATATATAATATAAAAGTGCATGCAGGGCTCTGGGAAAACCACTAGGGCAAAGGGGATGTGAAATTATTTCATACAGTAATGTAATCTTACAGATTACAGTGTACTGTATGCATACTGTGTGTTTCACTTTTTGAATTTGCCGCCGGTCTCCGTCCCCGTGCGACACGACGCTCGCAGGGAATGGAGCCCAGCACACAGAGGCATCGGGCGGAAGACACAGCCCGCAGACACGGCGGGGACATCGCTGGATCCAGGGGACAAGGTGAGTAATGCTGCCTTGGAACCAGCAATGCCATCCCGAGTGTGGCTCGGGGTTACCACTAATGGTACTGAAATTCCACTCCGAACCACACTCGGGATTACCGCCAGGGAGGTTAATGGCATAGGAATACACTATATTACCAAAAGTATTGGGACACCTGCCTTTACATGCACTTGAGCTTTAATGGCATCCCAGTCTTAATCCGTAGGGTTCAATATTGTGTTGGCCCACCCTTTGCAGCTATAACAGCTTCAACTCTTCTGGGAAGGCTGTGCACAAGGTTAGTGCATTTGTGAGGTCAGACACTGATGTTGGAGAGAAGTCCTGGCTTGCAGTCTGAGTTCTAATTAATTCCAAAGGTGTTCTGTCAGGTTAAGGTCAGGACTCTGTGCAGGCCAGTCAAGTTCCTCCACCCCAAACTTGCTCATCCCTGTCTTTATAGACCTTGCATTGTGTAGTGGTGTGCAGTCATTTTGGAACAGGAAGAGGCCATCCCCTAACTTTTCCCACAAAGTTTGGAGCATGAAATTGTCCAAAATGCCTTAGTGTGCTGAAGCCTTAAGAGTTCCCTTCACTGGAACTAAGGGGCCAAGTCCAACCCTTGAAAAACAACCCCACAAAATAATCCCCCCTCCACCAACTGATTTGGACCAGTGCACAAAGCGAGGTCCATAAAGACATGGATGAGCGAGTTTGGGGTGGAGGAACTTGACTGGCCTGTGCAGAGTCCCAACCTTAACCCGATAGAACACCTTTGGGATGAATTAGAGCGCAGACTGTGAGCCAGGCCTTCTCTCCAATATCAGTGCCTGACCTCACAAATGCATTTCTTGAAGGAAGGTCAAACATTCCCATACACACTCCTAAGGCCTCATACACATGGGCTTTTTTTTTACAGCCACGTTGTTTAGCGTTTTTTGCAGCTCTCCATGTTATTCAATGGCCCCATAAAAACGCTGATGTTTTCGAGCAGTAGAGGGCGTCGGCGTTAGTGAGCTGTGAATAGAACCAGCACGTTCCGGGGCTGTAGCATTTTGGCATTTTTGACACTGAGCCGGTAAAATGCTCACTTAGGCTCGATTCACATCAATGCATTTAGCTTTTCAGCGTTTTTTTACAGTTTTTTGCTGTGCTTTCCGCGTTTTTTTACCACGATTTTGCCACAATTTTCATTTTGCATTTTTTTTATATTTAATTTTTTTATAAAATTTTTTTTTGGGGGGAAAATGTTGTTGCTAGGTAGATTTAAAAAGCAAAAGGCAAATCGCGACAAAATCAAGGCAAAATCGCTGTAAAAATGCGGTAAAAAAGCAGCACTTGCATTTTTCATGCTTGCCCAATGAAGTCTATTACATGCAAAACAATGCTTTTTGCATGAAAAAAAGTCCCCGACCCTTTTCAAAAACGCAGAGGCACAAAAAAGCATTGATGTGAACATGTTCCATAGGAACCCATGTTAAAAAAATTCCCTGAATTTCTGCAAACTGCAAAATGCATCAAAAAACGCACTAGTGTGAATGGAGCCTAACGTCGTACCAATGTTAACCAGCATTTTTGACACCGGCGTTTTCAGGTTAAAAAATAGCAGAGTCTACGCTCACTAATGTGCATTAACACTCATTAACATCGACGCTTTGCATATTTTTTTTTACACACCCGTGTGTATGAGGCCTTAACCTTGTGGACAGCCTACCTAGAAGAGTTGAAGCTGTTATAGCTGCAAAGGGTGGGCCAACTCAATATTGAAGTATGTGAAAAACAAGGTGTGTATGGTGCTCACCTCTACCCAGTGCAAACAAACTTTAATAAAAAGACGATATTAATATTGCAGTGATAGTACAATACAACAACTTAAAATAAAAAGCGCAAAGATAAACCAGTTGTGCTTTTCAAAAAAACATACTAAAGTCAAAATAATAATCGAAGATACGTTCATAGTGACATGAATAGCAAAAAAAGTCCATCAAATTGTGTTAGTCATAGCAATAAATCACACTAGTTATTCGTCCATAGTGATTTCTTATAATAAAGAAAAAGCAGAAATTCCTTCAACCGTGCTCTAAAAGGGGTGTTGGAAAATCCTTCTTAAATAGTGCTTCACCACAAACGTGTGCCAGGGGTTCACACTCACCGAACAACAGCTCAAAATGCGCCAAATTCAAATATGATACAGCAAACAGGTTCACCAGATGCAGCGTCAATCATCCTCCCTCAGAGGGGACAGCCCATAGAAACAAATTCCAAGAATCCTCATTGCGCAACACAGTTTATTTAAAACAATATAAAAAAAACAATGCGAGGAATCTATAAAGTTTGCACTCACATGTAAATGTGCCAATATGCAGGCACTAGGAATGACAGTGTGTGTGGATGCGGCTGGTTCCATGTCTGTGCGGCGTGCGTTCCACCGCTCCACAAGTCGGGACCAGGAGAGACGGAAATGATGCCAGGAGGAGGTGTGGCTTCTATGCATTTCGTGTTTGGTGAGTGTGAACCCCTGGCACACGTTTGTGGTGAAGCACTCTTTAAGAAGGATTTTCCAACACCCCTTTTAGAGCACGGTTGAAGGAATTTCTGCTTTTTCTTTATTATAAGAAATCACTATGAACAAATAACTAGTGTGATTTATTGCTAGGATTAGCACAATTTGATGGACTTTTTTTTGCTATTCATGTCACTATGAACTTATCTTCTATTATTATTTATGACTTTAGTATGTTTTTTTGAAAAGCACAACTGTTTTATCATTGCATTTTTATTTTTTAAGTTGTTGTATTGTACTATCACTGCTATATTAATATTGTTTTTATATGAAAGTTTGTTTGCACTGGGTAGAAGTGAGCGCCATACACACCTTGTTTTTCACATACATGTTTGGATTCAGGCAATCTGCCTGAAGGTAGGTGGTCTGCAGAACCAAAACGTACCTGTTCTTTGCACCAGTGTCACTTGCGGAGCGCCAACACCGGTTAATCTCACACTCATAACTCAATATTGAACCCTATGGACTAAGACTGGGATTCCATCAAAGTTCACGTGCGTGTAAAGGTAAGTGTCCCAATACTTTTGGTAATATAGTGTATATTGGGTTGGAAAGAGCAAGGCGACAGATTTCTCAAGGTAGTGCAATTCCACATCAAACAATCTATCATTACAAATGTAACCTGTGCCAGTCAGTGCGCATGTTTTGACCATAAATGAACTACAGTCTAAGGGCTTGATTTACTAAAGCTGGAGAGTGCAAAATCTGGTGCAGCTGTGCATGCTAGCCAATCAGCTTCTAACATCAGCTTATTCAAATAATCTCTGACAAAGAAACCTGGAAACGGATTGGTTTCTGTTTAGAACTGCACCAGATGTTGCACTCTCCAGCTTTAGTAAATCAACCCCTAAGTGCCTACCCTCACTATAAGTGCCAGACAGTAGAGTTGAGCGAACCCGGACTGTAAAGTTCGGGTCCGTACCGAACTTTGGGGTGTCCGGGACCCGGACCCGGACTTTTCAAAAAAAGTCCGGGTTCGGGTCCGGTGAACCGATCGTACGTGTCGACGTGGTCTAAAACGTGAGAGGTCGAAATCATTTAGTTCGGGAATCTGACATCAAGTAAATACCAGTTTTGTACGCGTGACTGACC
>BLSH010040941.1:55301-67469 GCA_018402905.1 Glandirana rugosa
TCCTGGGGAAGTGGCCTACCTACCTTACGACCAAACCGTTTACCCCGTTCAAAAACTGGTGGAACCGGTGGTGCCAACACGTGGCCAAGGTGGTCAAAAACTTGCCCCATTTGCCAAACCAGCATTCCATCCATCCGGTGAAGGGGTCCTCAATCCCTCTATTTTCTGCCAGCTCCTGAGACAGCATCTCCAAGCCCTTCAATGCTCGGGAGACACTGCCATCTGGGGCAGTATTATTAGGGATAAATGTGCAACACATGGTGCCAAACATTACACAGACCCCTCCCCTCTCGGCCAGGAGCATATTCAAGGAGATTCTGTTCTGCCAGGCTGTCAGTGAGGTGGCATCAAGCTGTTCGGCAAGGCCCTTGACTGCATCTCGTGTGTAGCTAACAAAGCGCTGCTGATTGTAATATATATATATAGTTTATCCAATCAGTATTTTTATTTATAGATATAAACATAAAAATTGATTCAAAACCTGCTGCTACTTGGTTTCTAGCTTTAAATTTGTCAGGGACGCCTCTAGGTACGCCTATAGCATCTATATATACAGATCTATCAAAACTTCCCCCTGGAATATCTCGCTTGGTTATCTTATTTAATTTTATGCTGGTGGCCTTATCCCATATAGGAACCCCTTCTAGTTGGCCAGGGAAGATTCGAAAGAGTTGAACTACTTTCACCAGCGTACATATTCCAGCCCAATTTTAGCCCAATAAAGGCCTTTGTTTATTGTCTCCACACAACCACCAAGTGTCTACTAGAGCTTGTGTTTGATTGGCAAACAGTGAGATGGGGAATCTTCCATCACTTCTGACCTGATATGTAGTTGTGCAATATCTAAATTCATGTGAAGTCGGTTTAAGAGTATTATTAAAACAAGTGTAATTCCCCTTATAGACTGTCACACCTACTGGCTTGGTTTTCATTATAGTCACAGGAAACTTATCGATTTCTGTTTTGCAACCCTCATAATCTGCTTTACCTTGCATCATCAATAAAATACATGACATATTGAAAACTTGGGGGGCTGGAACAGTCGCTAAGCTTGGTCTTCCACTGGCGCACACTACACAGTCAGAGGCATTAGTAGAATTGGCTGTAAACTTCATCCATTCCAACCATTCATTCTTAGATTGTATAGAAATACTGCGCTACTATAAAATTACAAATGCTGCAATTCAATTAGGTACCACCTAGAAACACATAATACAATATATAAAGAATTGCGCAAAAACTACAGAATAAAATCTTTCGAAATGTATACAACAATTAGACATAAATGTATTGATATAAAACTAAATTAGAGTGCCCTTTGACAACGTCATCTGTGACGAAACATGTTGGGCGGTCTGACGCAGTGACACCATCGCCCCACGTGACCCGGAAGCACGGGCGGAACGCGGACTAGCCGGCTTTACTTATTTGATCTTATATGCGCATTGTTTTATTGGGAAATGTAAGTAGCCATTTGGCATTTTATCTGCTATATTCAAATTAAAAACTGTATTACACTATTTGGGGTCCTCTTCCTTTCTTATGTGGCACGGAGCCAACAGCCTGGGGAACCTGGTGACAATACTTGGCACAAGCTGGAGGCCGGTATAATTGCCTGCATAGTACGCTTGATCGGTGGTTGTAGAGGAATAGCATCCCTTAAAGCTCGCAGAGGCTATTCTGCATGCGCTGTCCGTTTACCTAGAGCAGTGATGGCGAACCTTGGCACTCCAGATGTTTTGGAACTACATTTCCCATGATGCTCAACTACATGGCACAGTGCATGAGCATCATGGGAAATGTAGTTCCAAAACATCTGGGGTGCCAAGGTTCGCCATCACTGACCTAGAGATAGGTAAACAAAGGTGTTCTGGTAAGAGTACCTGATTAACTTGATTGGTGGCACTTCATCTATCTACCTTTCTTTTCACCTGGTGGAGGAAGTTTTTCATCCAAAACATCAATTTCTGACAAGCTTAAATGGACAGTGCATTTGGACTCTAATTTATTTTTATATCAATACATTTATGTCTAATTGTTGTATACATTTCGAAAGATTTTATTCTGTAGTTTTTGCGCAATTCTTTATATATTGTATTAACCATTCATTCTTGTCAGAATAACCAATCTCTATACTCAGTCTATATTCTGGCTGTATAACTACCCCAATTACCTCATTATCCTGCCGTACTCCCACCTCAGGGGGTGAGTTGCCCATGGCACCGGCAGGGGCACTTTGGGGAGGGTTTACCTGAAGTTTGTCTTCAGCCCAAGGATCCGTCCCTGACATAGTTATTCCTAGCCTGTATACTCCACTGTCTTTAACCTCTGGGTTCTGTACTGTGAGGATAATATTCCCTTGGCTTCCCTTCGCTAAGGGGATCCTCTAATAGGTGCTTATGTCATCTGGGGGAATCCTAGCCGAACTAGTCTCCCACTTGTGGGGGTCTGTTGTCCACCATACATTCTCCCAATAACCACATTCCCACACATATATATATATAATATGCCCCAAGGTCATAAGTAACTTATGTTAGGTCAAACACCTGGCTCTTTGTTAAGGTAAACACTATGGTCTGGTTTGAAGCTTCCGTATTCAACACTGGTGTTTCTAGTACACCCCACCCCTTAACCTCTCCTGTATTCAGCCTTCTCATCCTCCTCTTAGCGAGATCTGACATTTTCTTTCTCTCAACTTCAAAGTCTCCCAGAGCCAATAGGTGTCAAGACCCACGGCGAATAAGGTACAAACAATAATCAGGAACCTTTCTTGAGGGGTTTTGTGGTATCCCAGGGACAGCAGAGAAATCATGGTCACCTCCTATCTACCTATTCCTATGTGTTGAGTTCACAGTGTTACTTTCACCTCTTGTAGGAGGGAGGTGGTCTCTCCTTCCAGGATGTGAATCCCTTTATTTAAAAGAAAAGATGTTCCTCCATTCACAACACTCACTCACATAGATTTGTTTTCTAGTCTAATGATTTTGGGGACACTCTGTTGCCCTCGGGGATATCAGGGTCTGGATGTTTGCTTACTGACTTTGACAGCGATAGTTGCGTTTAAGAGTGCCTGGTAGGGTCCTTCAGTTTTTCCTTTTGTGCACCTTTATCCAGATCCAATCTCCTGATTCCACAAGAATGGGTCTTTCACCTTCTGATGCGATACCTGGGGATGGAACAAACTGCTAGACAGAATTGGATTAGAATCTGGGCCTAACCACAGGTTACCTTCCCTTGTACCACCTTGCGTTTCCACTTTTGTTCCTTTGTTTCAGGGGATATTGCCTTTTGTGTGGGTGGAAGGAACCTCTGGAGTTATGATTACTGCATCCGCAGTTTTCCTCAACCCAATATCACTTTTGCTGGCTAATGAGAGCGTCAGGGGCAGAGTGGCCAGTTCTCCCCCTTCTACCTCTGTCAGCAATATGTCCAATTATTTATCCTTCTTCCACACAAAACATTCAGATATGTCCAACACCTCTTACTATACATATATAACCTGTATTCCCACCCTCTGCAATTTTCCAGGCATCATTCCCATCACACCATGCCCAAGGTTTCCCCATGGGTCGCCTGAGTGAGATGCGGGGACAACAAACCTTGCTGCCTGTAAAATTTCTTAAGGGTGAGACCACATATCACACTCATATTGATGTTACTATTTCAATGACTGGTTCAATTCTATACAGATCTAGTTTCTTATATATTAACAAGCAACTCATAAAACAATCATAAATACTGTATTTTAAAATATCACACTTCATTACATTTATTACTTAAACCAATTTATAACATATATAGGCATCTATCTCCTGTGATCATTCAATATTGTCCCACCACATACTGTTAAGTAAAGGTGTTCTAGCCTGGTCAACTGTCTTGTTCAAAATGACTTTCACCGAAGGGTACACATGGTTTTTGTTCAGTGGGTGGAGCTTTTTCCCTTTCCACGCCCAATAGGCTGCACTGGAGAACTAAACATTTAAATAATCATAAAAATCACGGCTACCATTTAGGAATTTACAGGGCGTTGGTAGTAATTGGACATCTTTCCTTTTTTCCAAATAATGCTAGAATCTCATAGCAAAACTGATTCTATCAACTAAAATTTTACTTCTACATAAAAATTAAAAATGTCCCTATGTTTCACAGAAACCATCATCATACAAAATACATTGTGGTTTATTTTCTATGAAATCAAGGAGGGGGGGGGGTTTGAAAGTGAGCACATACTGTCATGCTCCAATGAACACATTCCTTAGGAGGGGGTCACAACTTCAAAGAGCACGCATGGTGTGGAACTAGAAGGTCCAGTATCTCCATACACAATTACCTCTCTGAATCACTTACATTTTCCCATCTGTATACGACACATACTCTCACTTTCTATTAGCTCTTCTTAACACTTCTCTGTTCCTCTCTTACAATTAAACTTTCCCAAAAAAAAACTTTCTGACAAAGAAAAAAAAAACTTCTATTTTTCTCACATCAGCTTACTTACAATGTACTCTTTCATAACTTCAAAAAAAAACTTTCTTTTCCAATGTTTAACTTACATAAACCTTCAAATATATAAACCAGTTACACTTATTATTACCCCTTTATCATCTCCCTTTCACTACATAACGGAATGCATTTAACCTCTTCATAGATAACACAAAAAAACCAGCGTACTTCCAGATTGTCCACCCATGGGTTAACTAGACAGTAATTAATTTCACATTAATTTTCACTTTAGCGCATTAAATTTTCTTGAGAGTTTTCTCTAGTAGTTGACCAGGCGTAAAGATTGTATGGTACTCTAATTATATGTGTCCTTCTATCGGGACCAATATGTTCAATCAGCAGCCCAGTAGTCTAGGTGATATTATTCATTCAGCTTCTGGGGTTCCTAATGACCACCCCAGATTCCTAATCCTCTGTTTCTCGGCTTCCTTAAGTCCCTCTGGCTGTATGGGTTGGAGCGGGCACCTTATAGGTTGGTGTCCCTCCTTTCTTGCTACCGCTTCAATTCTCGTTATACTACTACCTTGTTTGGCCGCTACGGGATGGTGTACGTTAAGTCTAAATACTAAAATGTCAGGAATGTCCTCTAACAGTGGCTTGAGATCAAGGATCTTGGCTCTATAACCTCCTGGCACTGTTTTTATTAGTCCCCAACCGTTGTCATTAATGTCTAACAAAATTCCAGTCTTACAGTCGGGACATGACATGTCAGCTGTGATGCAGACAGTTAACCCTATTGTTCTAGAGAACGCTCATAGTGCTCGACTGCCACTCTAAGTCCCCTTAGGGTGCGTCTTCCATAAACGTGAGCTGGTCACCGGGTACTTCGGTCAAACTGACAGTACGGAGCGAGTTTGAATGGCACGTGACCACTTGCCATTCTCAAAAAAGGATAGGACAGTCTACCGTATGTCACAACTCAGTATACATGTATATAATCCCTATTCACATTGAAATCAGTGGCAATTTGTCCATACGCTTACCACCTGGACTTTATACCACACAAACAAATTATCTTATACTTCTACGCGACAGTAGAGAAAAGCAAAGTAGCAGAATCACCCAAGATAGACTGACAATTGTCTCACACAGTACTTTATGAGTCTCCCGGAGACTCTTTTCCATGAAAAAGGCGGCTCCCGGAGCACGCCGTAGATTCATATAAAGGCGGCTCCCATAGCACGCCACAGCTCCACAAAAAGGCAGCTCCCGGAGCACGCCGTAGTTCAGAGATCGGAACTAAATCAGAGCCCGAGGACGCCCGGATAGACAAACAAAATTGTGTATATCTTACCGGGGTCCAGAAGGGATGACTCTCCAATCTCGGTGGGACCTCCACTTGTTAGGAACTGCTATGATAACCCCTGGTTATCTTCTCCCCATCAGTCTGTCCTAGGCTTGGACATCCGGGAGAGAAAGAGTTCACCCAAAGAGAGATGGACACAGACACAAGGATGGTGAAACCAATCTCTGTTTACTGATAGCAAAAAGGGGCGTTTATATACATTTCATACAAAGGGGGAAGCACAATACATCTCTATGCAGAAAGAGAAAAATTGCCTTGTTGGCAGTTACTTATCTGTACATTGTGTTATTTCTTCAAGGAAAAGATAACGGTTAGAATGTGATCACCCAGAAGTGACATCTGCAGACAGTAACACCGAGTGCAGAATGTGCCGTGTGCAGAGGCAAGAGCCTCGAGTGCATAAGCAAGTACACAATTTTAAAGAAACATTTACCATACAAAATGGAGAGACTAAATATAATAGGTTCCCTTCCCCTTACACTTGACAATAAGTGCAGGCCTGAATGTTTTGATCTGGGCAGGTGAGTGGCCCAGGAAGAGCTGCAGATTGCAGGAAGGAACACCCCTTGGTTACTCCTCCCCTTTGTTTCCACAAGGCTCTGGAAAAGGGGGGTGGATGAGGAGGTGTCCCTTTCTGAAGTATGTTAAGGAGCCCTGACCAATCCCCATCCTGGATTGACAGGGGGCCCCTTAAATACTGTGATCTGCCCAGCTGGGGTAGGAGAGCGTCGGGTGGAAGAGTGGAGATGTAGCAGAGGTTACTAAGGCCTCATCCGGGGGGAGCCCCCAGTCTGGTGGGGTGAACCTTGAGGCCTGGTGGCTCGGGTGCAGCCAGGAATGGAGAGAGATCCTGGAGTAGCACAAGGGAGCAGGAGAGCAACAGAGAGGCTACATGAAAGGCTCTTTAACCGCTTCAGCCCCGGAAGGATTTCACACTTTAGGACCAGAGCACTCTTTGCGCTTCGGCACTGCGTCGCTTTAACTGACAATTGCGCGGTCGTGCGACGTTGTACCCAAACAAAATTTGCATCCTTTTTTCCCCACAAAATAGAGCTTTCTTTTGGTGGTATTTGATCACCGCTGCGTCATTTCTGGATGCCGCTATAAACAAAAGAAGAGCGACAATTTTGCAAAAAAAACGAAATTTCTTACTTTTTGCTAAAATACAAATCCAAAAAAATATAAAAAAACATTTTTTTCATCAGTTTTGGCCAATTTATATTCTTCCTCATATTTTTGGTAAAAAAAATCGCAATCAGCGTTTATTGATTGGTTTGCGCAAAAGTTGCCGTGTTTACGGATGATGAGAATTAATTTCTGGGGTTTTTATTTCTTTTATTTTTTTACTAGTAATGGCGGCGATCTGCGATTTTTAGCGGTACTGCGATATTGCGGCAGACATGTCGGACCATTTTGACACTTTTTTGGGACCATTGGCATTTATACAGCGATCAGTGCTATAAAAAGGCACTGAGTACTGTGTAAATGCCATTGGCAGTGAAGGGGTTAACCTGCAGGGGGCGCTCTAAGGGTTAACTGTGTTCCCTGGGCGTGTTCTAACTGTATATGGGCTGCCCTGGCTGGGGAAAGGGGATGATCACAGCTTCCATATAGAGGAAGGCTGTGATCATCACCCTTCCCCTTCTCACAGAACGGAGATCCGTGTTTACATACACGGACCTCCGTTTTCTCGCTGCGGGGGGGGCATCGTGGGTAGCCGGCAGAAATCGAGTCCGCCCTACCCGCTCTCTGGCCCCCCCTCGAACACAGTGAGTGCACGAGTGTGCCTCCGGCTGCGCGCGTGCACTCACAATATTAGTTATCGTGGCCGCCGTCAGGTGACGGCGGTTCGCGATAACGGGCCACCTTGCCGCCCTTACGCTGCGGTGGGCGGTCGGCAAGTGGTTAAAGGATCCACCGATGCAGTGAGCGACAGACCCTGGGAGCTGGAGAAGAGGACTGGAGCAGGCTGGGAGGAGACAGTGGACGGTCTGTGGAAGGTGAAGGAGCCAGTCAGGGGAGCGATGTCACTGGACAGTGAGGTAGGCCGGAGTGGCCTGGAAGAGAATGGGTTGGGAGCAGTAGTCCATCAAGACCCGGCCAGCATAATTGTACTTAATTACACTCTGAGGACCCATGGCCTTACAATCGAGGGCCCGTGACCCTTGCCTGTGATGGGCGGTCTGGAAATCCTGTTGACAAGGAAGTTCAGGCCTCACTACGTGCTAGCAAGGGTGGAGGAAGATGTAATGGAAGCTTGATAAATTTCCATTCAGGCCTAACAGTAAGGAAGCAAGTGTTGTGCAGGAGAGAAGTGAAGGAGTGTAACAGTCAGCAAGTATTAGTGCTTGAGGAAGAAGGAGAGTAACGGTCAGCAAGCGTCAGTGCTGGAGGAAGAAGGAGTGTTTATAAGGTGGTGTATATAAAATGGTCCTGTTTCTTGATCTTTGGGCATCCCACACTCGTCCCTACCTATCGGAACCCTGTGTACTTGCTTGGGTCACCTGCTGGTGGCACTGTTGTGTGGAGAACCAAAAGGTGTAGTTCTGGTGGCCACCAGCGAGTGTCTCCCAGCAGATGAGCATACAGATCGTTAGGTTGTACCTGATGGAACTGCTGGGATTATATAAGACCGCCTTGCACCCAGTCCCAGTGCTTCAGTATTTTCCCTGAAAGTCATGTCGCTGCCCGAGTCTAACCCATTCTGATCCTTTCTGATCCCTGACCTGTGATCCTGACCCAGAGACCTGAACCCTGAACCTGCTTCCTGCTCCCTTACTCTCCTTCTGCTCCCAGTAACCTGGCTCCCTGTTCCCCTTATCTGATGCCACCCTGTTTTTACTGTATGTGTGTGTTTTCTACCCTTGTATTTAGTTAGTTAAATATTTAGGTGTTTATTTTGGGTTTGCTGTGTTTTTTCATCTTTCACTTGCTTGTTTATGTTTACTGGTGTTTGGTGTTTGAAGTGTGTCATTTTCATTAACCACTTCCTTACTGGGCACTTAAACCCCCCTCCTGCCCAGACCAATTTTCAGCGTTGTCGCATTTTGAATGACAATTGCGCGGTCGTGCGACGTTGTACCCAAACAAAATTTGTGTCCTTTTTTCCCACAAATAGAGCTTTCTTTTGGTGGTATTTGATCACCTTTGCGTCATTTCTGATCGCCGCTATAAACAAAAGAAGAGCAACAATTTTGCAAAAAAGAACAATATTTTTTACTTTTTGCTTATATTGATTGGTTTGCACAAAAGTTATCGCGTCTACGAACTATGGGAATTGATTTATGGCGTTTTTATTTATTTTTATTTTTTTACTAGTAATGGCGGCGATCTGCGATTTTTATCGGGACTGCGATTTTGCAGCGGAAATTTCGGACATTTTTTACACATTTTTGGGACCAATGTAATTTATACAGCGATCAGAAATTTAAATGTCCACTGATTACTGTGTAAATGTCATTGGCAGGGAAGGGGTTAACCTACAGGGGGCAGTGAAGGAGTTAACAGTGTTCCCTGGGTGTGTTCTAACTGTGGGGGGGGGGGCTAGCCGGGACATAATAGATCTAACTGATCCCAGTGACAGAGATCAGTAGATCTGGTATGTCCCCTGTAACAGAACGGAGAACCGCCGTGTTTACAGCGGCGGTTCCCCATTCTGCAGCTCTGTCAGGTGATCGTGGGTCTCGAGCGGACATCGAGTCCGCCCGACCCACGGGCACACCCACGCAGCGTGCGGCAGCCGCGCGCTGACGCCGCCAGGGGACACGCCGGGAGCGTGCACAGGGGACGACGTCCATGGACGTTGTCCCGGGATTTCAGATCCGCAATGGAGCCGTACTTCAGCAATAGTGCAGATCTGGAGGGGTTAATAAACATTTTTCACGTATCCTTATGGTCTCGATTGCTTTAGGTGCAGCCAATTGATCTGTTTCCCCTTGCTGGATGCTTGCACCCCTGACATAATACTGAAGCCATACAATCAGATCGGCTGCACCTGGGAATTAGGTCTAAGCATTTGCTAATTGCTGCAAGATGCACTTTGAGGAGATTTTGTATTTCTCACTTCTGGTAACAGAAGACAGGGATTACTGCTGCCAAATTTTAAAAGAGCAGACTAGAGAGCAATTGTTGGAATGCATCCGTTTGTTGATCAAGGCAGATTTTTGTTTGAAGAGATTCAGCCACTCATTCAAATTTGTGCAGAGTTGGCTTTGTCTAGTGTCCCTAGTGGGGGTGATGATTTTTCTCCTCCTTTCAGTGTGGCTCAAGTGGAATCCTTGGCTTGGTTATTAGAGGATGACTCCGCCTTTTTCATTGAACACTACTCAGTCTGTTCCCAACAGGTGCTTGTAGAATGTATTCCTCTGGCTAGACTCCTGCCTGCTCAAATGTCTTTTCCTCCATCACCCACAGCAATTACAGTTGCAGCCCAATATATCCTGCTACCAACTAAGTATCAGTACCTTGGTACCATCTGCTCCACCTTCCCTGCCTTTAACCCTTCTCCCTCCTCTCCGCTGCCTGCAACAATCACACAGAATCCCCCTCAGCAACTGCTCCCTCTTTTTTACCATCCTCCAACCCTTCTCTTCCATCAGCTGCACCCCCTACCTACAGCCCTGCATCCACATACAGAGTTTCAGTAACTAAACAAAAAAAGAAATGGAAATATTTCCTAACCCACACAATCCTGCCACTATCCAATCCTGCATCCACACCAGCTGATTTGTCCCTGTCTACTATTACACCAATCAATCTGTTCCAGTCTGCCTTTAAGTCAGCCACTACAGTCCAACCCACCATGGTTCCAAATGCTCCAGCCAGGCCTGCCACCATTTTTGCCACCTTGGTTCAGTCCAATGAAATTGGACCTTCTGCTTCTGACCTGCCTGTTGCTATTCCACTTGACTGTACTGGTTCTCTGTCCACCACCCAGTTTTGCCAGCTAATCAATTTGACCTCACTGATCCTGTTCCTGATGCCCTGACTGGTAGTCTCATTCCTCATGCCCTGCTTGGTGGTCTCGTACCTGATGCCCTGCCAGGTGGTCCCATTCCTGATGCCCTGTTTGATGATCCAGTTCCTGATGTCCAGCCTGCTGTTCCAGTGCCTTCTGCCATGCCTGCTGCCCAGCCTGTTCCAGTGCCCGCTGCCCAGCCTGCTGTTTCAGTGTCTTCTGCCCAGCCTGCTGTTCAAGCGCCCGCTGCCCAGCCTGCTTTCCCGGAGCCCGCTGCCATTCCTGCTGCCCAGCCTGTTATTCCAGTGCCTGCTGTCATGCCTGCTGCCCAGCCTACTATTCCAGTGCCCGCTGCCCAATTTGCTGATCTAATGCCTAATGCCCAGCTTGATGAGCCAGTTCCTGTTGCTCAGTCTGATGACCCATTCCTGATGCCCAGCCTACTGATCCAGTACCCATTGCCCAACCTGATGACCTGGTGCCTGCTGCCCAGCCTGATGACCCGGTGCCTGCTGATTTGGTGATGAATGACCTGGTGCCTGATGACCCGGTGCCCACTGCCCTGCCTGATGACCCGGTGCCTGCTGCCCAGCCTGATGACCCATGCCCGCTGATTTGGTGATGAATGACCTGGTGCCTGATAACCCGGTGCCCACTGCCCTGCCTGATGACCCGGTGCCCACTGCCCAGCCTGATGACCCAGTGCCCTCAGCCCAACCTGATGACCCGGTGCCCACTGATCTGGTGACAGATGACCCAGTGCCCGCTGCCCAGCCACCCAGTGCCTGCTGCCCAGCCTGATGACCTGGTGCCCACTGCCCAGCCTGATGACCCGGTGCCAGCTGATCTGGTGATGGATGACCCAGTGCCGGCTGCCCAGCCTGATGACCCGGTGCCCGCTGCCTAGCCTGATGACCCGGTGCCCGCTGATCTGGTGACAGATGACCTGGTGCCTGCTGCCCAGCCCGATGACCCGGAGCCTGCTGATCTGGTGACAGATGACCTGGTGCCCACTGCCCAGCCTGATGACCCAGTGCCCACTGCCCAGCCTGATGACCCAGTGCTCGCTGCCCAGCCTGATGACCCGGTGCCCACTGCTCAGCCTGATGACCCAGTGCCCACTGATCTGGTGATGGAGGACCCGATGCCTGCTGCCCAGCCTGATGACCCCATGCCCGCTGCCCAGCCTGATGACCTGGTGCCTGCTGATCTAGTAAAGGATGACCTGGTGCCTTCTGCACAGCCTGATGACCTGGTGCCTGCTGCCCAGCCTGATGACCTGGTGTCTGCTGATCTGGTGATAGATGACCCGGTCTGTGCTGCCCAGTCTGAAGACCTGGTGCCTGATGATCCAGTGCCTGATGACCAGGTGCCTGCTGATCCAGTGCCTGATGACCCA